>CAUEHS010000857.1:0-93445 GCA_958510865.1 Myrrha octodecimguttata | reverse complement strand
AAAATAAAAAGTCTAACTTTCGAAACAACTGAGATACAGGGTGTTCTTCGTCAAATGACAAGTATAGTATCTTTCGAACCAATGCTCTGATTCGACTGAAATTTTCACCAATCATTCCTCTTCACAATCCAGAATAACGTTCCAAAAATAAAAAGTTTAACTTTCGAAACAACTGAGATACAGGGTGTTCCTCGTCAAATGACAAGTATAGTATCTTTCGAACCAATGCTCTGATTCGACTGAAATTTTCACCAATCATTCCTCTTCACAATCCAGAATAACGTTCAAAAATAAAAAGTCTAACTTTCGAAACAACTGAGATACAGGGTGTTCTTCGTCAAATGACAAGTATAGTATCTTTCGAACCAATGCTCTGATTCGACTGAAATTTTCACCAATCATTCCTCTTCACAATCCAGAATAACGTTCCAAAAATAAAAAGTCTAACTTTCGAAACAACTGAGATACAGGGTGTTCTTCGTCAAATGACAAGTATAGTATCTTTCGAACCAATGCTCTGATTCGACTGAAATTTTCACCAATCATTCCTCTTCACAATCCAGAATAACGTTCAAAAATAAAAAGTCTAACTTTCGAACAACTGAGATACAGGGTGTTCTTCGTCAAATGACAAGTATAGTATCTTTCGAACCAATGCTCTGATTCGACTGAAATTTTCACCAATCATTCCTCTTCACAATCCAGAATAACGTTCCAAAAATAAAAAGTCTAACTTTCGAAACAACTGAGATACAGGGTGTTCTTCGTCAAATGACAAGTATAGTATCTTTCGAACCAATGCTCTGATTCGACTGAAATTTTCACCAATCATTCCTCTTCACAATCCAGAATAACGTTCCAAAAATAAAAAGTCTAACTTTCGAAACAACTGAGATACAGGGTGTTCTTCGTCAAATGACAAGTATAGTATCTTTCGAACCAATGCTCTGATTCGACTGAAATTTTCACCAATCATTCCTCTTCACAATCCAGAATAACGTTTCAAAATAAAAAGTCTAACTTTCGAAACAACTGAGATACAGGGTGTTCTTCGTCAAATGACAAGTATAGTATCTTTCGAACCAATGCTCTGATTCGACTGAAATTTTCACCAATCATTCCTCTTCACAATCCAGAATAACGTTCCAAAAATAAAAAGTCTAACTTTCGAAACAACTGAGATACAGGGTGTTCTTCGTCAAATGACAAGTATAGTATCTTTCGAACCAATGCTCTGATTCGACTGAAATTTTCACCAATCATTCCTCTTCACAATCCAGAATAACGTTCCAAAAATAAAAAGTCTAACTTTCGAAACAACTGAGATACAGGGTGTTCTTCGTCAAATGACAAGTATAGTATCTTTCGAACCAATGCTCTGATTCGACTGAAATTTTCACCAATCATTCCTCTTCACAATCCAGAATAACGTTCCAAAAATAAAAAGTCTAACTTTCGAAACAACTGAGATACAGGGTGTTCTTCGTCAAATGACAAGTATAGTATCTTTCGAACCAATGCTCTGATTCGACTGAAATTTTCACCAATCATTCCTCTTCACAATCCAGAATAACGTTCCAAAAATAAAAAGTCTAACTTTCGAAACAACTGAGATACAGGGTGTTCTTCGTCAAATGACAAGTATAGTATCTTTCGAACCAATGCTCTGATTCGACTGAAATTTTCACCAATCATTCCTCTTCACAATCCAGAATAACATTCCAAAAATAAAGAGTCTAACTCTCGAAACAACTGAGATACAGGGTGTTCTTCGTCAAATGACAAGTATAGTATCTTTCGAACCAATGCTCTGATTCGACTGAAATTTTCACCAATCATTCCTCTTCACAATCCAGAATAACGTTCCAAAAATAAAAAGTCTACTTTCGAAACAACTGAGATACAGGGTGTTCTTCGTCAAATGACAAGTATAGTATCTTTCGAACCAATGCTCTGATTCGACTGAAATTTTCACCAATCATTCCTCTTCACAATCCAGAATAACGTTCCAAAAATAAAAAGTCTAACTTTCGAAACAACTGAGATACAGGGTGTTCTTCGTCAAATGACAAGTATAGTATCTTTCGAACCAATGCTCTGATTCGACTGAAATTTTCACCAATCATTCCTCTTCACAATCCAGAATAACGTTCCAAAAATAAAAAGTCTAACTTTCGAAACAACTGAGATACAGGGTGTTCTTCGTCAAATGACAAGTATAGTATCTTTCGAACCAATGCTCTGATTCGACTGAAATTTTCACCAATCATTCCTCTTCACAATCCAGAATAACGTTACAAAAATAAAAAGTCTAACTTTCGAAACAACTGAGATACAGGGTGTTCTTCGTCAAATGACAAGTATAGTATCTTTCGAACCAATGCTCTGATTCGACTGAAATTTTCACCAATCATTCCTCTTCACAATCCAGAATAACGTTCCAAAAATAAAAAGACTAACTTTCGAAACAACTGAGATACAGGGTGTTCTTCGTCAAATGACAAGTATAGTATCTTTCGAACCAATGCTCTGATTCGACTGAAATTTTCACCAATCATTCCTCTTCACAATCAAGAATAACGTTCCAAAAATAAAAAGTCTAACTTTCGAAACAACTGAGATACAGGGTGTTCTTCGTCAAATGACAAGTATAGTATCTTTCGAACCAATGCTCTGATTCGACTGAAATTTTCACCAATCATTCCTCTTCACAATCCAGAATAACGTTCCAAAAATAAAAAGTCTAACTTTCGAAACAACTGAGATACAGGGTGTTCTTCGTCAAATGACAAGTATAGTATCTTTCGAACCAATGCTCTGATTCGACTGAAATTTTCACCAATCATTCCTCTTCACAATCCAGAATAACGTTCCAAAAATAAAAAGTCTAACTTTCGAAACAACTGAGATACAGGGTGTTCTTCGTCAAATGACAAGTATAGTATCTTTCGAACCAATGCTCTGATTCGACTGAAATTTTCACCAATCATTCCTCTTCACAATCCAGAATAACGTTCCAAAAATAAAAAGTCTAACTTTCGAAACAACTGAGATACAGGGTGTTCTTCGTCAAATGACAAGTATAGTATCTTTCGAACCAATGCTCTGATTCGACTGAAATTTTTACCAATCATTCCTCTTCACAATCCAGAATAACGTTCCAAAAATAAAAAGTCTAACTTTCGAAACAACTGAGATACAGGGTGTTCTTCGTCAAATGACAAGTATAGTATCTTTCGAACCAATGCTCTGATTCGACTGAAATTTTCACCAATCATTCCTCTTCACAATCCAGAATAACGTTCCAAAAATAAAAAGTCTAACTTTCGAAACAACTGAGATACAGGGTGTTCTTCGTCAAATGACAAGTATAGTATCTTTCGAACCAATGCTCTGATTCGACTGAAATTTTCACCAATCATTCCTCTTCACAATCCAGAATAACGTTCCAAACATAAAAAGTCTAACTTTCGAAACAACTGAGATACAGGGTGTTCTTCGTCAAATGACAAGTATAGTATCTTTCGAACCAATGCTCTGATTCGACTGAAATTTTCACCAATCATTCCTCTTCACAATCCAGAATAACGTTCCAAAAATAAAAAGTCTAACTTTCGAAACAACTGAGATACAGGGTGTTCTTCGTCAAATGACAAGTATAGTATCTTTCGAACCAATGCTCTGATTCGACTGAAATTTTCACCAATCATTCCTCTTCACAATCCAGAATAACGTTCCAAAAATAAAAAGTCTAACTTTCGAAACAACTGAGATACAGGGTGTTCTTCGTCAAATGACAAGTATAGTATCTTTCGAACCAATGCTCTGATTCGACTGAAATTTTCACCAATCATTCCTCTTCACAATCCAGAATAACGTTCCAAAAATAAAAAGTCTAACTTTCGAAACAACTGAGATACAAGGGTGTTCTTCGTCAAATGACAAGTATAGTATCTTTCGAACCAATGCTCTGATTCGACTGAAATTTTCACCAATCATTCCTCTTCACAATCCAGAATAACGTTCCAAAAATAAAAAGTCTAACTTTCGAAACAACTGAGATACAGGGTGTTCTTCGTCAAATGACAAGTATAGTATCTTTCGAACCAATGCTCTGATTCGACTGAAATTTTCACCAATCATTCCTCTTCACAATCCAGAACAACGTTCCAAAAATAAAAAGTCTAACTTTCGAAACAACTGAGATACAGGGTGTTCTTCGTCAAATGACAAGTATAGTATCTTTCGAAGCAATGCTCTGATTCGACTGAAATTTTCACCAATCATTCCTCTTCACAATCCAGAATAACGTTCCAAAAATAAAAAGTCTAACTTTCGAAACAACTGAGATACAGGGTGTTCTTCGTCAAATGACAAGTATAGTATCTTTCGAACCAATGCTCTAATTCGACTGAAATTTTCACCAATCATTCCTCTTCACAATCCAGAATAACGTTCCAAAAATAAAAAGTCTAACTTTCGAAACAACTGAGATACAGGGTGTTCTTCGTCAAATGACAAGTATAGTATCTTTCGAACCAATGCTCTGATTCGACTGAAATTTTCACCAATCATTCCTCTTTACAATCCAGAATAACGTTCCAAAAATAAAAAGTCTAACTTTCGAAACAACTGAGATACAGGGTGTTCTTCGTCAAATGACAAGTATAGTATCTTTCGAACCAATGCTCTGATTCGACTGAAATTTTCACCAATCATTCCTCTTCACAATCCAGAATAACGTTCCAAAAATAAAAAGTCTAACTTTCGAAACAACTGAGATACAGGGTGTTCTTCGTCAGATGACAAGTATAGTATCTTTCGAACCAATGCTCTGATTCGACTGAAATTTTCACCAATCATTCCTCTTCACAATCCAGATTAACGTTCCAAAAATAAAAAGTCTAACTTTCGAAACAACTGAGATACAGGGTGATCTTCGTCAAATGACAAGTATAGTATCTTTCGAACCAATGCTCTGATTGGACTGAAATTTTCACCAATCATTCCTCTTCACAATCCAGAATAACGTTCCAAAAATAAAAAGTCTAACTTTCGAAACAACTGAGATACAGGGTGTTCTTCGTCAAATGACAAGTATAGTATCTTTCGAACCAATGCTCTGATTCGACTGAAATTTTCACCAATCATTCCTCTTCACAATCCAGAATAACGTTCCAAAAATAAAAAGTCTAACTTTCGAAACAACTGAGATACAGGGTGTTCTTCGTCAAATGACAAGTATAGTATCTTTCGAACCAATACTCTTATTCGACTGAAATTTTCACCAATCATTCCTCTTCACAATCCAGAATAACGTTCCAAAAATAAAAAGTCTAACTTTCGAAACAACTGAGATACAGGGTGTTCTTCGTCAAATGACAAGTATAGTATCTTTCGAACCAATGCTCTGATTCGACTGAAATTTTCACCAATCATTCTTCTTCACAATCCAGAATAACGTTCCAAAAATAAAAAGTCTAACTTTCGAAACAACTGAGATACTGGGTGTTCTTCGTCAAATGACAAGTATAGTATCTTTCGAACCAATGCTCTGATTCGACTGAAATTTTCACCAATCATTCCTCCTCACAATCCAGAATAACGTTCCAAAAATAAAAAGTCTAACTTTCGAAACAACTGAGATACAGGGTGTTCTTCGTCAAATGACAAGTATAGTATCTTTCGAACCAATGCTCTGATTCGACTGAAATTTTCACCAATCATTCCTCTTCACAATCCAGAATAACGTTCCAAAAATAAAAAGTCTAACTTTCGAAACAACTGAGATACAGGGTGTTCTTCGTCAAATGACAAGTATAGTATCTTTCGAACCAATGCTCTGATTCGACTGAAATTTTCACCAATCATTCCTCTTCACAATCCAGAATAACGTTCCAAAAATAAAAAGTCTAACTTTCGAAACAACTGAGATACAGGGTGTTCTTCGTCAAATGACAAGTATAGTATCTTTCGAACCAATGCTCTGATTCGACTGAAATTTTCACAAATCATTCCTCTTCACAATCCAGAATAACGTTCCAAAAATAAAAAGTCTAACTTTCGAAACAACTGAGATACAGGGTGTTCTTCGTCAAATGACAAGTATAGTATCTTTCGAACCAATGCTCTGATTCGACTGAAATTTTCACCAATCATTCCTCCTCACAATCCAGAATAACGTTCCAAAAATAAAAAGTCTAACTTTCGAAACAACTGAGATACAGGGTGTTCTTCGTCAAATGACAAGTATAGTATCTTTCGAACCAATGCTCTGATTCGACTGAAATTTTCACCAATCATTCCTCTTCACAATCCAGAATAACGTTCCAAAAATAAAAAGTCTAACTTTCGAAACAACTGAGATACAGGGTGTTCTTCGTCAAATGACAAGTATAGTATCTTTCGAACCAATGCTCTGATTCGACTGAAATTTTCACCAATCATTCCTCTTCACAATCCAGAATAACGTTCCAAAAATAAAAAGTCTAACTTTCGAAACAACTGAGATACAGGGTGTTATTCGTCAAATGACAAGTATAGTATCTTTCGAACCAATGCTCTGATTCGACTGAAATTTTCACCAATCATTCCTCTTCACAATCCAGAATAACGTTCCAAAAATAAAAAGTCTAACTTTCGAAACAACTGAGATACAGGGTGTTCTTCGTCAAATGACAAGTATAGTATCTTTCGAACCAATGCTCTGATTCGACTGAAATTTTCACCAATCATTCCTCTTCACAATCCAGAATAGCGTTCCAAAAATAAAAAGTCTTACTCTCGAAACAACTGAGATACAGGGTGTTCTTCGTCAAATGACAAGTATAGTATCTTTCGAACCAATGCTCTGATTCGACTGAAATTTTCACCAATCATTCCTCTTCACAATCCAGAATAACGTTCCAAAAATAAAAAGTCTAACTTTCGAAACAACTGAGATACAGGGTGTTCTACGTCAAATGACAAGTATAGTATCTTTCGAACCAATGCTCTGATTCGACTGAAATTTTCACCAATCATTCCTCTTCACAATCCAGAATAACGTTCCAAAAATAAAAAGTCTAACTTTCGAAACAACTGAGATACAGGGTTTTCTTCGTCAAATGACAAGTATAGTATCTTTCGAACCAATGCTCTGATTCGACTGAAATTTTCACCAATCATTCCTCTTCACAATCCAGAATAACGTTCCAAAAATAAAAAGTCTAACTTTCGAAACAACTGAGATACAGGGTGTTCTTCGTCAAATGACAAGTATAGTATCTTTCGAACCAATGCTCTGATTCGACTGAAATTTTCACCAATCATTCCTCTTCACAATCCAGAATAACGTTTCAAAAATAAAAAGTCTAACTTTCGAAACAACTGAGATACAGGGTGTTCTTCGTCAAATGACAAGTATAGTATCTTTCGAACCAATGCTCTGATTCGACTGAAATTTTCACCAATCATTCCTCTTCACAATCCAGAATAACGTTCCAAAAATAAAAAGTCTAACTTTCGAAACAACTGAGATACAGGGTGTTCTTCGTCAAATGACAAGTATAGTATCTTTCGAACCAATGCTCTGATTCGACTGAAATTTTCACCAATCATTCCTCTTCACAATCCAGAATAACGTTCCAAAAATAAAAGTCTAACTTTCGAAACAACTGAGATACAGGGTGTTCTTCGTCAAATGACAAGTATAGTATCTTTCGAACCAATGCTCTGATTCGACTGAAATTTTCACCAATCATTCCTCTTCACAATCCAGAATAACGTTCCAAAAATAAAAAGTCTAACTTTCGAAACAACTGAGATACAGGGTGTTCTTCGTCAAATGACAAGTATAGTATCTTTCGAACCAATGCTCTGATTCGACTGAAATTTTCACCAATCGTTCCTCTTCACAATCCAGAATAACGTTCCAAAAATAAAAAGTCTAACTTTCGAAACAACTGAGATACAGGGTGTTCTTCGTCAAATGACAAGTATAGTATCTTTCGAACCAATGCTCTGATTCGACTGAAATTTTCACCAATCATTCCTCTTCACAATCCAGAATAACGTTCCAAAAATAAAAAGTCTAACTTTCGAACAACTGAGATACAGGGTGTTCTTCGTCAAATGACAAGTATAGTATCTTTCGAACCAATGCTCTGATTCGACTGAAATTTTCACCAATCATTCCTCTTCACAATCCAGAACAACGTTCCAAAAATAAAAAGTCTAACTTTCGAAACAACTGAGATACAGGGTGTTCTTCGTCAAATAGGCCTATTACTCTTTTATCCAACTTTGCTAAAATTTTTGAGATGTGCATATATAACAGAATATTTCCCCCTGTCAGGAACCTCATATCGGATAGACAACATGGTTTTATTAACAAAAGATCTACCACTACCAATTTAGCAATATTTACTCAGTTTGTTTGTGAGGCTGTGGACAACCAGCTGCAGGTGGATGCTATATACACCGACTTTTCAAAGGCTTTTGACAGGGTGGATCACACAATTCTTTTGCAGAAGCTTGAGAGGATTGGCTTCGATCGCTGGATGCTATTGCTCTTCCTATCTTACCTCACTGATCGTATTTTATATGTGGAATTTAGAGGTCATAGATCATGTTCCTTCCGGGCGCTTAGCGGCGTTCCTCAGGGCAGTAATTTGGCGCCACTACTTTTCCTCATTTTTATAAATGATATTGGTGACAATCTACTCTGCTACTTTTTATTGTTTGCTGACGACTTCAAGCTGTTCAGGACCATATCTACCTTACATGACTGTTGGCGGCTCCAAGAAGATCTCGATAGGCTGAGCGAATGGTGTCATAATAATAAATTGCCATTAAACATCAATAAGTGTAAAACAATTACTTACACCCATAAGAACACATCCATTGTGTACGACTACACTATAAGCCATGTAGCATTGGAGAGAGTTCGGCAAATTAAAGATTTGGGAGTTGAATTTGACCATAGATTAACATTTGTTCCTCATTATAATAATGTTACAACTGCGGCGAAGCGGATGCTTGGCTTTGTTTTCAGGGTATGTCGGGATTTCGAGGATCCATACTGTTTTGCTACCCTTTTCAATTCCTATGTTCGTTCCAGACTCGAGTACGGCAATCTTGTCTGGGGCCCAATATACAGTGTTCATATCAACCAACTTGAGTCCGTTCAGAGGCAGTTTTTGAAATTTTTATCGTTTAAATTCGATGGTGTCTACCCAGCCCGAGGTTTTGACCATTCCTCGCTTCTGAATAGGTTCTCATACTTGTCATTGGAGAACAGGAGAGTATACAGTTTATGTCTTTTCCTTTTTAAGCTGCTCAATTTCTTTATGGATTGTCCTGATTTGCTTGCCAAGCTGAGCTTTCGTATTCCGCGCAATGGTAGTCGTCTGGAACACTTGCTCTACCTCCCCAAACCGAGGACTAACATGATGATTAGATCACCAATGTATGTGATGTGTCAACGATTTAATGGAATATGTGCTGATGTTGATGTCTTCCACGATAGTTTGAGAACTTTCAAGGCTAAATTGAGGGAATTACTGCGTCTTGGGCAAACTGATCTTTAGCCTGTACATTTAATTTTTTTTTCTGTTTTCATTGGGTTAGCGTTTAATTTTGTCATGTTCATCAACTTTGTACAATATAATATATTGTCTTGTAATTGGGATTTACCTGTTTAGACAATAAACAATTTTTTTTTTTTTTTTTTTTTTTTTTTTTTTTCAAATGACAAGTATAGTATCTTTCGAACCAATGCTCTGATTCGACTGAAATTTTCACCAATCATTCCTCTTCACAATCCAGAATAACGTTCCAAAAATAAAAAGTCTAACTTTCGAAACAAGTGAGATACAGGGTGTTCTTCGTCAAATGACAAGTATAGTATCTTTCGAACCAATGCTCTGATTCGACTGAAATTTTCACCAATCATTCCTCTTCACAATCCAGAATAACGTTCCAAAAATAAAAAGTCTAACTTTCGAAACAACTGAGATACAGGGTGTTCTTCGTCAAATGACAAATATAGTATCTTTCGAACCAATGCTCTGATTCGACTGAAATTTTCACCAATCATTCCTCTTCACAATCCAGAATAACGTTCCAAAAATAAAAAGTCTAACTTTCGAAACAACTGAGATACAGGGTGTTCTTCGTCAAATGACAGGTATAGTATCTTTCGAACCAATGCTCTGATTCGACTGAAATTTTCACCAATCATTCCTCTTCACAATTCAGAATAACGTTCCAAAAATAAAAAGTCTAACTTTCGAAACAACTGAGATACAGGGTGTTCTTCGTCAAATGACAAGTATAGTATCTTTCGAAACAATGCTCTGATTCGACTGAAATTTTCACCAATCATTCCTCTTCACAATCCAGAATAACGTTCCAAAAATAAAAAGTCTAACTTTCGAAACAACTGAGATACAGGGTGTTCTTCGTCAAATGACAAGTATAGTATCTTTCGAACCAATGCTCTGATTCGACTGAAATTTTCACCAATCATTCCTCTTCACAATCCAGAATAACGTTCCAAAAATAAAAAGTCTAAATTTCGAAACAACTGAGATACAGGGTGTTCTTCGTCAAATGACAAGTATAGTATCTTTCGAACCAATGCTCTGATTCGACTGAAATTTTCACCAATCATTCCTCTTCACAATCCAGAATAACGTTCCAAAAATAAAAAGTCTAACTTTCGAAACAACTGAGATACAGGGTGTTCTTCGTCAAATGACAAGTATAGTATCTTTCGAACCAATGCTCTGATTCGACTGAAATTTTCACCAATCATTCCTCTTCACAATCCAGAATAACGTTCCAAAAATAAAAAGTCTAACTTTCGAAACAACTGAGATACAGGGTGTTCTTCGTCAAATGACAAGTATAGTATCTTTCGAACCAATGCTCTGATTCGACTGAAATTTTCACCAATCATTCCTCTTCACAATCCAGAATAACGTTCCAAAAATAAAAAGTCTAACTTTCGAAACAACTGAGATACAGGGTGTTCTTCGTCAAATGACAAGTATAGTATCTTTCGAACCAATGCTCTGATTCGACTGAAATTTTCACCAATCATTCCTTTTCACAATCCAGAATAACGTTCCAAAAATAAAAAGTCTAACTTTCGAAACAACTGAGATACAGGGTGTTCTTCGTCAAATGACAAGTATAGTATCTTTCGAACCAATGCTCTGATTCGACTGAAATTTTCACCAATCATTCCTCTTCACAATCCAGAATAACGTTCCAAAAATAAAAAGTCTAATTTCGAAACAACTGAGATACAGGGTGTTCTTCGTCAAATGACAAGTATAGTATCTTTCGAACCAATGCTCTGATTCGACTGAAATTTTCACCAATCATTCCTCTTCACAATCCAGAATAACGTTCCAAAAATAAAAAGTCTAACTTTCGAAACAACTGAGATACAGGGTGTTCTTCGTCAAATGACAAGTATAGTATCTTTCGAACCAATGCTCTGATTCGACTGAAATTTTCACCAATCATTCCTCTTCACAATCCAGAATAACGTTCCAAAAATAAAAAGTCTAACTTTCGAAACAACTGAGATACAGGGTGTTCTTCGTCAAATGACAAGTATAGTATCTTTCGAACCAATGCTCTGATTCGACTGAAATTTTCACCAATCATTCCTCTTCACAATCCAGAATAACGTTCCAAAAATAAAAGTCTAACTTTCGAAACAACTGAGATACAGGGTGTTCTTCGTCAAATGACAAGTATAGTATCGTTCGAACCAATGCTCTGATTCGACTGAAATTTTCACCAATCATTCCTCTTCACAATCCAGAATAACGATCCAAAAATAAAAAGTCTAACTTTCGAAACAACTGAGATACAGGGTGTTCTTCGTCAAATGACAAGTATAGTATCTTTCGAACCAATGCTCTGATTCGACTGAAATTTTCACCAATCATTCCTCTTCACAATCCAGAATAACGTTCCAAAAATAAAAAGTCTAACTTTCGAAACAACTGAGATACAGGGTGTTCTTCGTCAAGTCTAACTTTCGAAACAACTGAGATACAGGGTGTTCTTCGTCAAATGACAAGTATAGTATCTTTCGAACCAATTCTCTGATTCGACTGAAATTTTCACCAATCATTCCTCTTCACAATCCAGAATAACGTTCCAAAAATAAAAAGTCTAACTTTCGAAACAACTGAGATACAGGGTGTTCTTCGTCAAATGACAAGTATAGTATCTTTCGAACCAATGCTCTGATTCGACTGAAATTTTCACCAATCATTCCTCTTCACAATCCAGAATAACGTTCCAAAAATAAAAAGTCTAACTTTCGAAACAACTGAGATACAGGGTGTTCTTCGTCAAATGACAAGTATAGTATCTTCGAACCAATGCTCTGATTCGACTGAAATTTTCACCAATCATTCCTCTTCACAATCCAGAATAACGTTCCAAAAATAAAAAGTCTAACTTTCGAAACAACTGAGATACAGGGTGTTCTTCGTCAAATGACAAGTATAGTATCTTTCGAACCAATGCTCTGATTCGACTGAAATTTTCACCAATCATTCCTCTTCACAATCCAGAATAACGTTCCAAAAATAAAAAGTCTAACTTTCGAAACAACTGAGATACAGGGTGTTCTTCGTCAAATGACAAGTATAGTATCTTTCGAACCAATGCTCTGATTCGACTGAAATTTTCACCAATCATTCCTCTTCACAATCCAGAATAACGTTCCAAAAATAAAAAGTCTAACTTTCGAAACAACTGAGATACAGGGTGTTCTTCGTCAAATGACAAGTATAGTATCTTTCGAACCAATGCTCTGATTCGACTGAAATTTTCACCAATCATTCCTCTTCACAATCCAGAATAACGTTCCAAAAATAAAAAGTCTTACTTTCGAAACAACTGAGATACAGGGTGTTCTTCGTCAAATGACAAGTATAGTATCTTTCGAACCAATGCTCTGATTCGACTGAAATTTTCACCAATCATTCCTCTTCACAATCCAGAATAACGTTCCAAAAATAAAAAGTCTAACTTTCGAAACAACAGAGATACAGGGTGTTCTTCGTCAAATGACAAGTATAGCATCTTTCGAACCAATGCTCTGATTCGACTGAAATTTTCACCAATCATTCCTCTTCTTAATCCAGAATAACGTTCCAAAAATAAAAAGTCTAACTTTCGAAACAACTGAGATACAGGGTGTTCTTCGTCAAATGACAAGTATAGTATCTTTCGAACCAATGCTCTGATTCGACTGAAATTTTCACCAATCATTACTCTTCACAATCCAGAATAACGTTCCAAAAATAAAAAGTCTAACTTTCGAAACAACTGAGATACAGGGTGTTCTTCGTCAAATGACAAGTATAGTATCTTTCGAACCAATTCTCTGATTCGACTGAAATTTTCACCAATCATTCCTCTTCACAATCCAGAATAACGTTCCAAAAATAAAAAGTCTAACTTTCGAAACAACTGAGATACAGGGTGTTCTTCGTCAAATGACAAGTATAGTATCTTTCGAACCAATGCTCTGATTCGACTGAAATTTTCACCAATCATTCCTCTTCACAATCCAGAATAACATTCCAAAAATAAAAAGTCTAACTTTCGAAACAACTGAGATACAGGGTGTTCTTCGTCAAATGACAAGTATAGTATCTTTCGAACCAATGCTCTGATTCGACTGAAATTTTCACCAATCATTCCTCTTCACAATCCAGAATAACGTTCCAAAAATAAAAAGTCTTACTTTCGAAACAACTGAGATACAGGGTGTTCTTCGTCAAATGACAAGTATAGTATCTTTCGAAACAATGCTCTGATTCGACTGAAATTTTCACCAATCATTCCTCTTCACAATCCAGAATAACGTTCCAAAAATAAAAAGTCTAACTTTCGAAACAACTGAGATACAGGGTGTTCTTCGTCAAATGACAAGTATAGTATCTTTCGAACCAATGCTCTGATTCGACTGAAATTTTCACCAATCATTCCTCTTCACAATCCAGAATAACGTTCCAAAAATAAAAAGTCTAACTTTCGAAACAACTGAGATACAGGGTGTTCTTCGTCAAATGACAAGTATAGTATCTTTCGAACCAATGCTCTGATTCGACTGAAATTTTCACCAATCATTCCTCTTCACAATCCAGAATAACGTTCCAAAAATAAAAAGTCTAACTTTCGAAACAACTGAGATACAGGGTGTTCTTCGTCAAATGACAAGTATAGTATCTTTCGAACCAATGCTCTGATTCGACTGAAATTTTCACCAATCATTCCTCTTCACAATCCAGAATAACGTTCCAAAAATAAAAAGTCTAACTTTCGAAACAACTGAGATACAGGGTGTTCTTCGTCAAATGACAAGTATAGTATCTTTCGAACCAATGCTCTGATTCGACTGAAATTTTCACCAATCATTCCTCTTCACAATCCAGAATAACATTCCAAAAATAAAAAGTCTAACTTTCGAAACAACTGAGATACAGGGTGTTCTTCGTCAAATGACAAGTATAGTATCTTTCGAACCAATGCTCTGATTCGACTGAAATTTTCACCAATCATTCCTCTTCACAATCCAGAATAACGTTCCAAAAATAAAAAGTCTAACTTTCGAAACAACTGAGATACAGGGTGTTCTTCGTCAAATGACAAGCATAGTATCTTTCGAACCAATGCTCTGATTCGACTGAAATTTTCACCAATCATTCCTCTTCACAATCCAGAATAACGTTCCAAAAATAAGAAGTCTAACTTTCGAAACAACTGAGATACAGGGTGTTCTTCGTCAAATGACAAGTATAGTATCTTTCGAACCAATGCTCTGATTCGACTGAAATTTTCACCAATCATTCCTCTTCACAATCCAGAATAACGTTCCAAAAATACAAAAGTCTAACTTCCGAAACAACTGAGATACAGGGTGTTCTTCGTCAAATGACAAGTATAGTATCTTTCGAACCAATGCTCTGATTCGACTGAAATTTTCACCAATCATTCCTCTTCACAATCCAGAATAACGTTCCAAAAATAAAAAGTCTAACTTTCTAAACAACTGAGATACAGGGTGTTCTTCGTCAAATGACAAGTATAGTATCTTTCGAACCTATGCTCTGATTCGACTGAAATTTTCACCAATCATTCCTCTTCAAAATCCAGAATAACGTTCCAAAAATAAAAAGTCTAACTTTCGAAACAACTGAGATACAGGGTGTTCTTCGTCAAATGACAAGTATAGTATCTTTCGAACCAATGCTCTGATTCGACTGAAATTTTCACCAATCATTCCTCTTCACAATCCAGAATAACGTTCCAAAAATAAAAAGTCTTACTTTCGAAACAACTGAGATACAGGGTGTTCTTCGTCAAATGACAAGTATAGTATCTTTCGAACCAATGCTCTGATTCGACTGAAATTTTCACCAATCATTCCTCTTCACAATCCAGAATAACGTTCCAAAAATAAAAAGTCTAACTTTCGAAACAACTGAGATACAGGGTGTTCTTCGTCAAATGACAAGTATAGTATCTTTCGAACCAATGCTCTGATTCTACTGAAATTTTCATCAATCATTCCTCTTCACAATCCAGAATAACGTTCCAAAAATAAGAAGTCTTACTTTCGAAACAACTGAGATACAGGGTGTTCTTCGTCAAATGACAAGTATAGTATCTTTCGAACCAATGCTCTGATTCGACTGAAATTTTCACCAATCATTCCTCTTCACAATCCAGAATAACGTTCCAAAAATAAAAAGTCTAACTTTCGAAACAACTGAGATACAGGGTGTTCTTCGTCAAATGACAAGTATAGTATCTTTCGAACCAATGCTCTGATTCGACTGAAATTTTCACCAATCATTCCTCTTCACAATCCAGAATAACGTTCCAAAAATAAAAAGTCTAACTTTCGAAACAACTGAGATACAGGGTGTTCTTCGTCAAATGACAAGTATAGTATCTTTCGAACCAATGCTCTGATTCGACTGAAATTTTCACCAATCGTTCCTCTTCACAATCCAGAATAACGTTCCAAAAATAAAAAGTCTAACTTTCGAAACAACTGAGATACAAGGTGTTCTTCGTCAAATGACGAGTATAGTATCTTTCGAACCAATGCTCTGATTCGACTGAAATTTTCACCTATCATTCCTCTTCACAATCCAGAATAACGTTCCAAAAATAAAAAGTCTAACTTTCGAAACAACTGAGATGCAGGGTGTTTTTCGTCAAATGACAAGTATAGTATCTTTCGAACCAATGCTCTGATTCGACTGAAATTTTCACCAATCATTCCTCTTCACAATCCAGAATAACGTTCCAAAAACAAAAAGTCTAACTTTCGAAACAACTGAGATACAGGGTGTTCTTCGTCAAATGACAAGTATAGTATCTTTCGAACCAATGCTCTGATTCGACTGAAATTTTTACCAATCATTCCTCTTCAAAATCCAGAATAACGATCCAAAAATAAAAAGTCTAACTTTCGAAACAACTGAGATACAGGGTGTTCTTCGTCAAATGACAAGTATAGTATCTTTCGAACCAATGCTCTGATTCGACTGAAATTTTCACCAATCATTCCTCTTCACGATCCAGAATAACGTTCGAAAAATAAAAAGTCTAACTTTCGAAACAACTGAGATACAGGGTGTTCTTCGTCAAATGACAAGTATAGTATCTTTCGAACCAATGCTCTGATTCGACTGAAATTTTCACCAATCATTCCACTTCACAATCCAGAATAACGTTCCAAAAATAAAAAGTCTAACTTTCGAAACAACTGAGATACAGGGTGTTCTTCGTCAAATGACAAGTATAGTATCTTTCGAACCAATGCTCTGATTCGACTGAAATTTTCACCAATCATTCCTCTTCACAATCCAGAATAACGTTCCAAAAATAAAAAGTCTAACTTTCGAAACAACTGAGATACAGGGTGTTCTTCGTCAAATGACAAGTATAGTATCTTTCGAACCAATGCTCTGATTCGACTGAAATTTTCACCAATCATTCCTCTTCACAATCCAGAATAACGTTCCAAAAATAAAAAGTCTAACTTTCGAAACAACTGAGATACAGGGTGTTCTTCGTCAAATGACAAGTATAGTATCTTTCGAACCAATGCTCTGATTCGACTGAAATTTTCACCAATCATTCCTCTTCACAATCCAGAATAACGTTCCAAAAATAAAAAGTCTAACTTTCGAAACAACTGAGATACAGGGTGTTCTTCGTCAAATGACAAGTATAGTATCTTTCGAACCAATGCTCTGATTCGACTGAAATTTTCACCAATCATTCCTCTTCACAATACAGAATAACGTTCCAAAAATAAAAAGTCTAACTTTCGAAACAACTGAGATACAGGGTGTTCTTCGTCAAATGACAAGTATAGTATCTTTCGATCCAATGCTCTGATTCGACTGAAATTTTCACCAATCATTCCTCTTCACAATCCAGAATAACGTTCCAAAAATAAAAAGTCTAACTTTCGAAACAACTGAGATACAGGGTGTTCTTCGTCAAATGACAAGTATAGTATCTTTCGAACCAATGCTCTGATTCGACTGAAATTTTCACCAATCATTCCTCTTCACAATCCAGAATAACGTTCCAAAAATAAAAAGTCCAACTTTCGAAACGTTCTGAGATACAGGGTGTTCTTCGTCAAATGACAAGTATAGTATCTTTCGAACCAATGCTCTGATTCGACTGAAATTTTCACCAATCATTCCTCTTCACAATCCAAAATAACGTTCCAAAAATAAAAAGTCTAACTTTCGAAACAACTGAGATACAGGGTGTTCTTCGTCAAATGACAAGTATAGTATCTTTCGAACCAATGCTCTGATTCGACTGAAATTTTCACCAATCATTCCTCTTCACAATCCAGAATAACGTTCCAAAAATAAAAAGTCTAACTTTCGAAACAACTGAGATACAGGGTGTTCTTCGTCAAATGACAAGTATAGTATCTTTCGAACCAATGCTCTGATTCGACTGAAATTTTCACCAATCATTCCTCTTCACAATCCAGAATAACGTTCCAAAAATAAAAAGTCTAACTTTCGAAACAACTGAGATACAGGGTGTTCTTCGTCAAATGACAAGTATAGTATCTTTCGAACCAATGCTCTGATTCGACTGAAATTTTCACCAATCATTCCTCTTCACAATCCAGAATAACGTTCCAAAAATAAAAAGTCTAACTTTCGAAACAACTGAGATACAGGGTGTTCTTCGTCAAATGACAAGTATAGTATCTTTCGAACCAATGCTCTGATTCGACTGAAATTTTCACCAATCATTCCTCTTCACAATCCAGAATAACGTTCCAAAAATAAAAAGTCAAACTTTCGAAACAAGTGAGATACAGGGTGTTCTTCGTCAAATGACAAGTATAGTATCTTTCGAACCAATGCTCTGATTCTACTGAAATTTTCACCAATCATTCCTCTTCACAATCCAGAATAACGTTCCAAAAATAAAAAGTCTAACTTTCGAAACAACTGAGATACAGGGTGTTCTTCGTCAAATGACAAGTATAGTATCTTTCGAACCAATGCTCTGATTCGACTGAAATTTTCACCAATCATTCCTCTTCACAATCCAGAATAACGTTCCAAAAATAAAAAGTCTAACTTTCGAAACAACTGAGATACAGGGTGTTCTTCGTCAAATGACAAGTATAGTATCTTTCGAACCAATGCTCTGATTCGACTGAAATTTTCACCAATCATTCCTCTTCACAATCCAGAATAACGTTCCAAAAATAAAAAGTCTAACTTTCGAAACAACTGAGATACAGGGTGTTCTTCGTCAAATGACAAGTATAGTATCTTTCGAACCAATGCTCTGATTCGACTGAAATTTTCACCAATCATTCCTCTTCACAATCCAGAATAACTTTCCAAAAATAAAAAGTCTAACTTTCGAAACAACTGAGATACAGGGTGTTCTTCGTCAAATGACAAGTATAGTATCTTTCGAACCAATGCTCTGATTCGACTGAAATTTTCACCAATCATTCCTCTTCACAATCCAGAATAACGTTCCAGAAATAAAAAGTCTAACTTTCGAAACAACTGAGATACAGGGTGTTCTTCGTCAAATGACAAGTATAGTATCTTTCGAACCAATGCTCTGATTCGACTGAAATTTTCACCAATCATTCCTCTTCACAATCCAGAATAACGTTCCAAAAATAAAAAGTCTAACTTTCGAAACAACTGAGATACAGGGTGTTCTTCGTCAAATGACAAGTATGGTATCTTTCGAACCAATGCTCTGATTCGACTGAAATTTTCACCAATCATTCCTCTTCACAATCCAGAATAACGTTCCAAAAATAAAAAGTCTAACTTTCGAAACAACTGAGATACAGGGTGTTCTTCGTCAAATGACAAGTATAGTATCTTTCGAACCAATGCTCTGATTCGACTGAAATTTTCACCAATCATTCCTCTTCACAATCCAGAATAACGATCCAAAAATAAAAAGTCTAACTTTCGAAACAACTGAGATACAGGGTGTTCTTCGTCAAATGACAAGTATAGTATCTTTCGAACCAATGCTCTGATTCGACTGAAATTTTCACCAATCATTCCTCTTCACAATCCAGAATAACGTTCCAAAAATAAAAAGTCTAACTTTCGAAACAACTGAGATACAGGGTGTTCTTCGTCAAATGACAAGTATAGTATCTTTCGAACCAATGCTCTGATTCGACTGAAATTTTCACCAATCATTCCTCTTCACAATCCAGAGTAACGTTCCAAAAATAAAAAGTCTAACTTTCGAAACAACTGAGATACAGGGTGTTCTTCGTCAAATGACAAGTATATTATCTTTCGAACCAATGCTCTGATTCGACTGAAATTTTCACCAATCATTCCTCTTCACAATCCAGAATAACGTTCCAAAAATAAAAAGTCTAACTTTCGAAACAACTGAGATACAGGGTGTTCTTCGTCAAATGACAAGTATAGTATCTTTCGAACCAATGCTCTGATTCGACTGAAATTTTCACCAATCATTCCTCTTCACAATCCAGAATAACGTTCCAAAAATAAAAAGTCTAACTTTCGAAACAACTGAGATACAGGGTGTTCTTCGTCAAATGACAAGTATAGTATCTTTCGAACCAATGCTCTGATACGACTGAAATTTTCACCAATCATTCCTCTTCACAATCCAGAATAACGTTCCAAAAATAAAGAGTCTAACTTTCGAAACAACTGAGATACAGGGTGTTCTTCGTCAAATGACAAGTATAGTATCTTTCGAACCAATGCTCTGATTCGACTGAAATTTTCACCAATCATTCCTCTTCACAATCCAGAATAACGTTCCAAAAATAAAAAGTCTAACTTTCGAAACAACTGAGATACAGGGTGTTCTTCGTCAAATGACAAGTATAGTATCTTTCGAACCAATGCTCTGATTCGACTGAAATTTTCACCAATCATTCCTCTTCACAATCCAGAATAACGTTCCAAAAATAAAAAGTCTAACTTTCGAAACAACTGAGATACAGGGTGTTCTTCATCAAATGACAAGTATGGTATCTTTCGAACCAATGCTCTGATTCGACTGAAATTTTCACCAATCATTCCTCTTCACAATCCAGAATAACGTTCCAAAAATAAAAAGTCTAACTTTCGAAACAACTGAGATACAGGGTGTTCTTCGTCAAATGACAAGTATAGTATCTTTCGAACCAATGCTCTGATTCGACTGAAATTTTCACCAATCATTCCTCTTCACAATCCAGAATAACGATCCAAAAATATAAAGTCTAACTTTCGAAACAACTGAGATACAGGGTGTTCTTCGTCAAATGACAAGTATAGTATCTTTCGAACCAATGCTCTGATTCGACTGAAATTTTCACCAATCATTCCTCTTCACAATCCAGAATAACGTTCCAAAAATAAAAAGTCTAACTTTCGAAACAACTGAGATACAGGGTGTTCTTCGTCAAATGACAAGTATAGTATCTTTCGAACCAATGCTCTGATTCGACTGAAATTTTCACCAATCATTCCTCTTCACAATCCAGAATAACGTTCCAAAAATAAAAAGTCTAACTTTCGAAACAACTGAGATACAGGGTGTTCTTCGTCAAATGACAAGTATATTATCTTTCGAACCAATGCTCTGATTCGACTGAAATTTTCACCAATCATTCCTCTTCACAATCCAGAATAACGTTCCAAAAATAAAAAGTCTAACTTTCGAAACAACTGAGATACAGGGTGTTCTTCGTCAAATGACAAGTATAGTATCTTTCGAACCAATGCTCTGATTCGACTGAAATTTTCACCAATCATTCCTCTTCACAATCCAGAATAACGTTCCAAAAATAAAAAGTCTAACTTTCGAAACAACTGAGATACAGGGTGTTCTTCGTCAAATGACAAGTATAGTATCTTTCGAACCAATGCTCTGATACGACTGAAATTTTCACCAATCATTCCTCTTCACAATCCAGAATAACGTTCCAAAAATAAAGAGTCTAACTTTCGAAACAACTGAGATACAGGGTGTTCTTCGTCAAATGACAAGTATAGTATCTTTCGAACCAATGCTCTGATTCGACTGAAATTTTCACCAATCATTCCTCTTCACAATCCAGAATAACGTTCCAAAAATAAAAAGTCTAACTTTCGAAACAACTGAGATACAGGGTGTTCTTCGTCAAATGACAAGTATAGTATCTTTCGAACCAATGCTCTGATTCGACTGAAATTTTCACCAATCATTCCTCTTCACAATCCAGAATAACGTTCCAAAAATAAAAATTTCAAAAAGCACTGCCGTGAAGGCAGCAACTTTTGCGCGCATGTTCAATGTAGATGACCGCTTCAGCAACGAATTTGAACGTGCGCGCAAAAGCTGCTGCCTTCACGGCAGTGCTTTTTGAAATTTTTTCAATTATTCAATGTTATTTATTCTTCGAAAGGAAGTATTGAAAATAAGGTTAACAAATATGGATAAGTAATTTCAAACTATATACAAATGAGAATACATTATTATCATAGAGAAACTAATGCGAGTGACTATTGCTTGTCTATGTCTTTTACAGTAAAAAGAAGGTTTCTTAGTGGATAAATAGAGACAAATCTATACAGCTTGAGCAATTTTAGTAACAATCTATCTATCTGGCAGAATTTCGTTGAGGTCTGAAGATTGTTAATGAATAGAATAAGTAGTGTTTGATTCAGTAGATATTCTAACTTTCATCCGATATAATCCAACTGTCTGAATTAAGAGGTGGCTCCATCTTTCGGGTTAACTCATTAGCTTCACCGTATGAATAAAGAATGAAAATATAATTGCAGTAAACTATAAGGTTATTTAGATCAGAATGCCAACAGGTGGTACTAAGATCGCACTCAATTCAGGGTATTCACCTGTATTTACAGAATACAAAGAGACCTCAATATTTGTAATTATGATATGTCTAAGGTTCTGGATATTGATTTTACGTTTTTATTTCTGGATAGGATTTATAGGTACTATGAACTTCATGGTTCACTTGTTGTTGTGTTAGTCTATTGAATAATAACTAAAATGTATTATTATTTGGAACACTCTGCACTTTTAAATTGGAAGGTTCATTTTTCTCATAATTCTGTATATCAGAATATAAATAAGATATTGAGAAGAATTTATAGGATTAATAAATGACCCCACGTCCTTTCAAAATATAATTTATTTCATTAAAACATAGATATTTTGGAGTAGAAAAAATTTAAAGAACATTAGAATCATGTATTTTATATCATGTTTAATTAATTCAACCTATTATGAAATTTATACAGATAAATTTTGAGGGATATAAAATATAAAATCAAAATAAGAAATAAAATTAACTGTGTGTTTGAATTTACAAATTTATCCGCTTATAGAAGTATATAAATATTTATATAAACTTAATTTAGTAACACCTTTCTCTCTTTGGGTTTTTCAAAGTAACAAAGTATTCAATATTCTACTCATGCAAATCAACACATATAATGAACATTCTCTAGTCTTTCCCCGTTGCCGCTAACGCACTGGCTTCGATGACGTTTTTTCCTTTGATTTTTCTTCGAAACCATATTGTTCCAATGCAGTTTTGGTCCTCTTCGTCTCGTTCACTCTCCCCTTCCATATCAGTTATGCGGGTGTGTTCTCTCCCATCCGTAGCGAGCGTCTTCATCATTCCATCGGTCTTTCTCCAACATAATCCTCCATTCTATGTTGAAAATTTTACTAATAAATTTTTTGTAAAAATTAAGGCTCTATAGTGATGCAATTTGGACAACTTTAGTTCGTCCTCTATTGATTCACATACTGCTCGAATTGAAATCGTTCCTATTGATGATGTATGATCTGTAAAAAAGTACAACATATATTTTATTATAATGAAATCACTAAAATTTTACGTTTGCGAAACTTGAATTCATCATTTTGAGTATTCAGATTGGCCAATATTCAATATTGGCTGGCTCGAATAGCTGAGGATTTTGTTATATTTTGCCAATTATAGGTGAAACTCAGAAATATTCAATTGAACTATATATAGGAAAGAACATCTATATATCCTGTTACAAATATTTTAGGTCAAAATTTAAATAAATTTATTGATTGTAAAGAAAAGTGCACTAATAATATATATTTGTTCAGGGAACAGTTCCTATAGATGATATTCAGTATATTCATTAATTATTCATTTTGTTTTTGATTGATTCAGGTTATTTTCAGTGAAAACTAATTTACAAAAATACGCACTGAATTTATTTAATCATAATTACTTTAAGATGTTACCTTAGGAAAATCTTATTACGATCGTTTCCAATATACGATTATAGGATAGTTTACTTGTACCATATACAGCATATTTCATAATTCTGATTATAAGACTTCTCGAACTTGCTCTTGATCGGTTAACGCACTGGTATAAACTCGAATCATTCCACCTGAAACGTAATCATATATGAGAACACCAAGTGAATACCTTGTATATACTTAGTAGTAATAAAATTATGTTGTTACCTTTGGGAAATTTTATCTTAGATATTTCCAATATCCAATAATTACAGGACGTTTTACTTCGACGACAAACAGTATACTCCCTAACTTTGAGTATTGGAAATCTTGAATTTGTTCTCCATTGGTTCGCAAACTGGTCAAAACTCTGGTCATTCTAAGTGAAAAGCAACCATATGGAAAAACTGTAAAGGATTTCTTGTAGTCATTCATTTATAATATCATCATGATGTCACCTTTGAGAAATTTTAATTTGATCACTTCCAATATCAAATTACAGAACATGTCATGTAGAAGATATACAGCATAATATTGAATTATGTGTATTTTGTTCCTCCTTGGCTTACATACTGGTACAGCTATTCTGACTGAAATGTAATCGTATATAAAACTGCATATATACATATTGTATTCACCTAATCATAATTAAAGTTATATGTTACCTCGGAAAAAATTTGTTCTAGCCACAGTCAATATCCGATTATAGGACATTGTGCTTCATCAAATACGACATACTTCATAAATCTGAATATTGGAAAATTTGGGTTTCTTCCTGATGGTTCACACATTGTTAAAAATTCAGTTGATTCCAATTCCAACTGAAAAGTGATGATATGTAATAAGAGCAAGGAAATATCTTGTATTCACTAAAATATAATAATACTATGATGTTACCTTTGGAAATTTTTATATTGGTCAGCAGTTTCAATATCCAATTACAGGACATTTTACTATGAAAATGTACAATACACCTACCTCATAGTTGGAAGCTCTTCTAAACTTTCAAATGTTTCAAAGCCAACTTTCTATAGAAATTATTTTCAATCATAGTACAAATTTCATATTTTCTATGCTACTGTACATCCATATCGGAGTATCCCGGATGGAGAGTAATAATCATAGAACCCCAATAGGTATATCAATTATACGATATATTTCCTATTGAAATTGTATTTTATATGGTAGTATATTATATTAATAGGATGTTCTGATTATGTCTAATTGATTTTTTATTTCTGATCATAGCTGTCTACTGAGAATTTTTTTTTCAGTTGGTTATCCTATATCTGTGGACATAGCCATAGTTTATCATATCTATGATTGCTAATGTCATTCGCTACCATAACCAAGATTATCTTCACAAAGTGAACAATTCATTCATTCGATATTCGATTGGAAATTGAAAATCACGATAACATTTTGAAGAAGCAGAAACAGGATATAAAAAAGTGCTATATAGATCAGCTCATTCCTATAGTAATCCTGATATACTGGAATCGATAATATAACATAATCTATTTAAAACTTTCGACGTATGTGAGTAAACACTGAAAACTCAACTATTAAACTTTATATCAATAGATGTTTGTTTTTTAGTTGTACTTTACTTCAATCAGGAAGAGTGGAATGGAAATGAGAGTTTCTTCTATTAGTGTATCAATAAATACACTGATTGAAGATATAGTATATTTTGAAAAAAAAAACTGTAACGTTATATTAGGCATTATAATTCGAAAATGGAACATCTTTCGATTGATACCATACTACCTTTGCGAAGGAATATAATGGAGGATGTATAAGGGGCACGTAGCGCTTTTTGCACACATGAAGATCTGAAAAGGTATCGCTTGGACGGCTGATTTTTTATCTCCCTCATGTTGCAGATATGGTTTCAAGATATTTTGTCAGTTTTCATCCAAAGAAAAAAGAGGAAATCATGTTCCAGAAATAATAGCATTTCGTTATGAATATATTAACCTATTCTTTGAATAAATTCCTACTATTACTCTACAATTATACAAAGAGACATTGTATATGCTTGAGGGGCTTATATTTGGGCTCTTATATTATATTTAGTAGTTTATGGTATCTTTTCAAATTTTTATTGTTAAAATTGTGATTTCTTCACACATGCTATATTGTCTAATCCGTCAAAGAATCTAATGCTTTTTCATAAATAAAATTTTATATAAGTAATGTTAGAAATGAATGTGTCTTATTGGCCAATAATTGAAATTATTTATATTGAAAATTAATATTTAACCATTTCCTTAAGTGATTTAATGCCGATTGAAATAATAGTTAAATTTGTTATCAAGTTGTGAGACATAAAAAGTATATTCTTAGTTATTACTGAGAAACATTATGTGAAGAAATAACAGTAATATTCGTAATATTTAATGATTATATTGATAGTAATTGATTAATCCCATATAATAGAAGTTTTTACCTGTTCCCTTTCATGGGTGTAACCACGTTTATATTATCGTAGGAATTCTAATTACATGGAAATATAATTAATTCTATTAGATGATGTTAAAAAGCTATATTATATGCTGGCTCTACTCGTATGCCCAGGATATATTTATAACTTATGTGTGTCATTGTCTGCCATAAATAAATATTATTTTAATTGAATTTAATATTCATTTATTTTTTTTTTCCATTACATCTACTTCTGCTATTTTTTCTGCCTCTTCAGTTGGCTTTTCTTTCTCTTGAATGTGATCCATTTTTTTTCGTTTTTTTTGTTCTGAATAATGACATGATTATTATGAAATATTTCACAAAGTTGTTCATCAGCATTTCCAATTTAGATACCAAAATTTATAGTGATTAAATCAGTATTTTTTGAATAATTTCGACAAAAACAACTATTTCGAGGAAAAATATCACAACTACCGACGCATGTTAAATTTTTACCTACCTTAACAGTTTCACGTAGATAGGATTCTCCTTACGCTCGTAATGTTGCCCATGTCCGGCTAATCAGAATCGATATTAGCATCTGATTAATCATTAGAGAGTCCAACCATGTCTTATGAGATCACTTTCGAAAAAAAAATCCAAAATCAGACAATACGATAGCACTGTGTTTCCCAGTGTACGCAAAATTTTACCTTATTACAGGTCTTCTTTAGGATGGTAAAGCCTGTTGATGTCAACTTTTCACATTACTTTTTATAGGGTTTTAGTATTATCTGTATGTATATTTCCAATACCTACCTATAGTTGCATGGTATGATTCCAATCGCCTTCACCTTCACAGAGCTATTATATATGAATTTTCGCTGGATACATATTTCAATGAAATTTTTCAGCTTACATTTGCAATTTGCTATCAACTAATTTACCATTCATATACATACAGTATTTCAACATATAATTTGCTTGGTTTATTAATTATTTGATAATCGAAAGTGTTTGATTTTAACAAAAGTTTAGTTTCATTTAAATTATTTGGATATGAGAAAGAAATGAATGATTATTTTTAGAATAAAGAAGCACTCGATTCAGAGTTAAAATATGACGAAAGGGAAATAATGTAATGATTGAATTATTGATAATTAAATCATTCTTTTATAGAGTATTGAAATTCTGAAACTACCCTATTTGAATTGGGGTAGTGACAATTATATATTTGTTTTACGTTATGAATAAATATAATATTCCATTTATAAATAATTTATTTTTTTGTTATTGTACACCTCATTCAGATCGGACATATTATAAGTGTACCATAGACAGAAGTGGTAATTAGGTTGTTAGCAGAATATATCACTGGTTGCACTTGCTGATCTACATCTCCTCTTGCTTATTCTGATCCATAACAATTTGAATACCACTTATATGATATTTTCACTTCTAATATAATCCAATGTATCACTATGATGAGTTGGATGTAACTGAAAACAAAAAATTTCAAAAAGCACTGCCGTGAAGGCAGCAACTTTTGCGCGCATGTTCAATGTAGATGACCGCTTCAGCAACGAATTTGAACGTGCGCGCGTACCAAATTTCAGTTCGATAGGATCATAAGTTCTGGAGATATCGGGAAAAAATATGTCAAATTTCGAGGTTTTCTTCTCGATATCGTTGATTTTTTCGGTATTACTCGAGAAATACTGATTCAGTCCTGATTAAACTTCACAGCTAGTTTTAAGATGCTAAAAGACAACTTTATGCAAAATTTCGTGATAATCGTGTTATTAGAACAATTTGAAAAAAAAAATTTATATGATTTTCTCATCATATCATCCTCATTAAATTCTGTATGAAACTTCGAACTGTTATTTTCGATGAAGTACTGAATTTCAATTCGATCTGATCTGTATTTTTGGAAACATTGGAAAAATAAAATTTTGATTGGGTATATCTACGGAATCATTGGGCGGATTTTACCCATTCACGAATTCGACCTTCGTAATTAAGCCCCAAACCTACTCTACAAATATCGAGTTTCTAAGTCGTTTCTTCCGGAAGTTATTGTGTTTACGGTCAGCCTAACGGCCGACTGCGTAAACACAATAACTTCCGAAAGAAACAACTTAGAAACTCGATATTTGTAGAGAAGGTTTGGACCTTAATTACGAAGGCCGAATTCGTGAATGGGTAAAATCCACCCAATGATTCCGTAGATATACCCAATCAAAATTTTATTTTTCCAATATTTCCAAAAATACAGACCAGATCGAATTGAAATCCAGTACTTCATCGAAAATAACAGTTCGAAGTTTCATACAGAATTTAATGAGGATAATATGATGAAAAAATCATATAAATTTTTTTTTTCAAATTGTTCCAATAACCCGATTATCACGAAATTTTGCACAAAGTTGTCTTTCAGCATCTTAAAACTAGCTGTGAAGTTTAATCAGGACTGAATCAGTATTTCTCGAGTAATACCAAAAAAATCAACGATATCGAGAAGAAAACCTCGAAATTTGGCATATTTTTTCCCGATATCTCCAAAACTTATGATCGTATCGAGCTGAAATTTAGTACACTGCTGTGAAATTAAAAGGTCAAAGTGTGAGTATAATTTTTTTTGGATATGATGAATGGTTTCCGAAAAAAAAATTTTTTTGTAAAAAAATTTCGAAAAAAATTTTTTTTTAAATTTATTGACAATATGATCTTGAAGAAATTTGGCTCAAAGTTGCGCGTCATTATACTCCACCAAACTGCCAAGTTTGAATTTAATCGCTCAAGCAGTTTCTGAAATAAAAAATAAATAAGTTTAAAACTTCAAATGCCTATAACTCCGAAACTATTCGATCGATTTGGCCCATTAACGAACTTAACCGCGGCATTCCAATGCGCGACCTACCCTGAAAGTTTCAAGTCGCTAGCTCACTTCGTTCGACAGTTATCGTGTCTACGGCCGGCCGGCCGGCCGGCCAGCCGGCCGGCCGGCCGGCCGGACAGAATCGATTTTGACACCGGATTCGTCATCAGTGAGTCCAACCTAGTCGATTGAGACCATTTTCGGCTCAATCATCCAAAATTACAGACATTTGATCAAAACGATAGCACGCTGTTCCCCTAGAACATGCGCGCAAAAAAGGATATCAAGATTAAACAAAATAGATTCTCAAGAAAAAATTTAGAATTACCATTAATTTTGTAATATCACAAATTCAATATATTTGAGCGACAGTTATTTCAAACTGGCCAAGAAATATTATTCTAATTTTTATGGGAAGGATAAACCATCATTTGTTGGATAATCCAATTAACAGTGCTGTTCCTAATGTGGCATACGAAATCAGTAACAATGCCTACATAGAAAAACAATATCCTATTAACTATGAATATATTCATTAACGAAGATAATTTTGAAAAATATTACTCCTCACCCAATATTTTTCGGATGGAAAATTTTCAGATTATAGAGATTTGAGAATGAAACAATTGAATAATCTGTGTATATTAGTAGGGATGTAAAGTTGAATAATAATCCTGTTGTATTCAACAGATACATCAGTCCGTGTAATATCTCATTTTGAAAAATGCAATAAATTTCAATTTTGTAGAGAATCCTCAGATCATCTCAGTTTTTCTATAGGTGATATTGAAATTTATCATATTTGACAGGCAAATATCAACCCTCAAGGAAAATTTTCAATATACACAATATAATGTTTTATTTAGAAAGTTTATTTTTAACAAAGCTGTGACATCCCACTCCATGTTGCTATATTATATTGATCAGCTAATGAAAAACTATATAAATAAATATAGAACCACATGAAAGAATATTACTAAATCTGTATAACGTTAAATTTGTTTTCTTAGGATGAATCTCCAACGTTCCACCATGCCTATCACGCATCACCTATTATGAATTTCTAGGAGTTGGTATTCAATATAAACTAAACAGACAACAGTTGTACTTCTTTCACCAAATTCCAAACTGTCAAAATTAACAAATCTCAATTTTGAGCGGAGCTTTGTGGCTTTTACAGCTATAAGCACTTTTGCAATGTTGTATTGTTTTGATCCTATTATATCAACTTAATTCAATTTCATAAAACATCAATTATTCAGTGCATATAATTATTTGCAGCATATGCGTTGTTGTTGATAATATAAATAAATTGGGAACTTTCTTAGCTTTCAAGTAGTTTTCACTGTTACTCAATCTTATAGATTGTTAACAAACTTCCAGTTTTCTATGGAAAACCTTAACCAGCTTAGTTTTTTTCTGTGATGAGGCACCTGCAATTATTCATATTCGCGAATCAAATATCAGCTCTTTATCAATATGCACAAAATTGACGATATGCTTCGATTTTAGAAATTGAAGCGGCCTTAAAAATTGATGAATCATCATTCATAAAATGTATAAACATTTTTTGGACCAATACTGTTTATCCTAAGCATTGAAATCTAAAATTGTACTATTGTAATTATTGATTTTTATCGAGCCGTTCATATGATCGACTGACTGAACAATGATATATTGAATCTCAATCTCTTTCCCCATAAGGGATAGATAAAAAAAAATTAAAATTCACGATTGGTTCTCTTTCAATATTCAAATTTTGCTTGGATAATGAGTTGTTAGTATGTTTTGCCTCATAAAATATAAAGTTTTAAATGTAATACTTACTAATGGTTAAAATAACATTTTTCCAAATCAATATTGATCTCGTCTTTCTTGCTTCCTCATTTCGAACCATTATTATGATCCAAAAGGTTGGCAGGAAAAACACACGCATACACATTGAACTGCGCTACACTAAAAACCATATATTCGAGCACATTTTCAATCAATCTCATCTCTAGGAAGGCAGGACTACAGATTACCACAACATTCTAGGAGTTTCCTGAATACTGTCAACATAACCCTTGCCTCAGAATCCTCGGTAAAACAATATTTATCTGTAAAACGATACAAATAATCACGATTAAATATAAACAATTAAGTACATTATTCATTCAAATATCTCTGTTTTTTGATAACTTATGCGTTACTTTCAATTTCCTAGAGAAAACCCAAACCATCTTATTTATTCCTATGAGAAAGCACCTCGAATTAATCGTATCTGTGAGTCGAATTTCAGCTCCTAATCAATAATTACAAAATAGTAAAGATATGCTTTGAATTGAGAAATTGAAGCAGCTATATAATACTGATGAATCATGATTCATAAAATGTATACAAATTTTTTAGAGCAAAATAATTGGGCCAATACTGTTTATCTGAAGCATTGAAATTTCATTTTCACATCGTAGTGTTGAAATTATTGATTTTTATCAAGCTGTTCATTGATTGGAAAATGATATAATATATCACTATGTCGTTCATTTGGAATAGATAAAAAAAAATTCCACGATAGGTTTTCTTTCGATATTCAAATATTGCTTGGAAAATGAATTGTTAGGAGGTTCTTTCTCATAAAATATTAAGTTATAAACACTGTACTCACTAAGCATTATTGTATTCCAAAAGGTTGTCAGGAACAACAGACGCATACACATTGAACTGCACTACACTCAAAATTATATATCCGAGCACATTTTCACACAATCCCATCTCTAGGAGGGCAGGACTACAGATTACCACAACATTCTAGGAGTTTCCTGAATACTGTCAACATAACCCTTGCCTCAGAATCCTTGGTAAAACAATATTTATCTGTAAAAAGATACAAATTATACATATAATAGTTTAGATATAATCAATGAATTGCTTTACCTAGAGTTTCAATCATATTAATTTCCCAATGATTCACAACAAGAAGGCATTGATTAATTATTCCAACGAATTTGATCATCTTCGAAATCTTTGAATTATTTCAACAGAACTGAACCAATGTTGACATTCTCTGATGAGAAACTAAGGCAGAGCATTCAATTTCCAGGCCACAATATGAATAACTACAGTCGCATATATAATTTGATAGCTTGTCCAATATAATATTCCTGAAAATATAACAATAATTACAAAAATGCATCTGCAAATTGTGTGAAAGCGTAATACGTACAATGAATGTCTGCAAACCAAATTGGCATCTTTCTATTGGGAAATTTGCACTAAAATCTTTTCAATGTACGTAATTAGGATAAAAAACAACAGTGCCCTCTGATGGTTTCTGTATATGTTCCATTTGTCTGCGGAAAAGTAAAATTGTTAACATATGAATAAAATTCACGATATGGTATAATAAGAACGAAACAGGTGGTTAAAGGGTAGAAAAGGTTAGATGAAGTGGTATTTACCTTTGCATTAGATGGATTCCTCAAAATTCAAACCTCTGCATGTGAATTTCAGATCGTCAATCCAATTATCGTTTCAAGATTCCTAAAAAATATTATTGTTATCAAATGCTACATACACTTCTGATCACTTTACAGTACTTTTAAACTGATACTAGTACGCGCCCAGATCTACCTAGCGATAGATCAATCTTTACTGTAGATCTACTTAAACGATACCTACGTAGGAAGCGCCCAGATCTACCTAGCGGGTAGATTTGCCTTTTTGAGTAGATTAATTGAATAGTTGACTGAGTTTTTAAAAACGAAGCACACTGTTTATAAATTTACAAAAAATCAGTAGCTAATGTAAAATTCGATCACAGAACTTTAAACCTACCCGGAAAATTTCGACTGTCCAAGTCATTCCTTTGCAAAGTTATCGCGTTTACAGCCGGCCTTCGGCCGATGGTAAACACGATAACTTTGCAAAGGAATAACTTAGACACTCGAAATTTTCAGGGCAGGTTTAAAGCTTGAATTCGAAGGTTAAGTTCGGAATGAACAAAATCTGCCAAACGGTTCAGTAAATGAACGCATTTGAAATTCCATCATCTCAATATTCACAAAAATACAGACACGATTTAGTTAAAATTCAGTTCGAGGATAGACCCTAACCGTGGCTCCACATGTGAACAAAAAATTGACTATAAAATTCAATTTCTCAGGACGACACCAATAATACTAAATAGATATATCATCGCATGAAAAATTCATATTTCAACATTGTACAACGTTAAAAAAAATTTCTTGGATAAAATCCGAAAATTTTCACTATTCCAATTCAATATTCAGTAAACATATGCATTTTCATTTTACAGGAATTTCCAATGTCTCAAATTTACTGAATTTCAATATTTCTAGTACATCACTCTTCGACCGAGAATCACCAAAGCATGAATATTCATTTTGTAAAGGAATTACGGTATTATGAACATTTAAATTTTCTGTTTCATTAATGGAGATGACCAATTCATAATTGACATATTAAAATATGATTGAGTAACCAAGATATCATGTTTTTCAAACAGGACAAATGCAAAACTGCATATTGAAGTAATTTTTTATTTATCGATTATTGATAAAGATAATAAAGTATAGTTCAATAGAATACATTGGGTGATACAAAAAAATTCCAAGAAAAGATAATTGAATGAATGAGTTCAAGTAAACTTGTTCATTAGAGAAGTGTGTCAGGGGTTTATGTGAAGAATTAATCAGTTGATAGCCTTCATCAGGTATGTTGCATATTACGATTCAAGAAGTTTCACATTTTCACAAACAATATCTGCATAAGCCTCTGTATACCATCTTCTATCTAGATGTTGATGGTGCAACTTCATTTGTGATTTTTCTCAAAATAGTTTCAGAAAATGGCAGATATGCTATGAAATACACAAAATTATCAAGATTACCTTACAGAATAGATAAATTTCACTTCAGAATATCTCATTTCATATAATGCATAAATTAGAAATTATACCCGTATACAGAAAAATTAGTAGTTACTTGTAGGTGGTTATGAATTTCAACTTAAAAAAGCGTGATTCTCACTATACATTCAGTAACCTTCCCATTTTGTCTAGGAAAAATATTATAAGGTGTAAATTAATTGATGTATCCTTCCCGGTTATATTCCATCCCCATGCCATTTTTGCCAACCAAATTTTGATGTAGCAATATGGAAGGGATACATGAGTGTTACGGAACATATACTGAAGCTCAACCTTAACTCCCTTTTGTGAATATAAAATTTCATACGTTTCTTGATAATGAATTCTTCTTACTCACACTTTTATATCATTTCTATTATCAATTGACCTCAAATGTTACATCGACTTGTGATTTTTGAAGATTAACCTCTTGTGAATAATAAGAGTCTATTGAATATTCCTGTTTCATTCACAATTATGAATAAATATATCAGGGGTACAGTATCATACAGTCTTGTCCCACACCAGCTGTATATTATTGAAACCATCTATAGATTATATAGTATTTCTGCAATTTCCACTTCTCAAAATCTATTGAGTTCCCTTTTTTTTCATAATGATGATAGTCCATCTTCTACAGAGTATGCTTGATTAAACCTAGGAATGTGATACATAAATTTGCCATGATCAAGTTTCCAGTTTATCAGAATATTAGATATTATCCATATCACCATTCAACTCAAATGGTTCAACATATATTAAATTCTCAGCGGGACGATAGTGATATTTTTGAGAGATTCACAAAACATTCTACAGTCCTTTAAAGGCTTTCTTCCTTTGTATATGCTAAATGCTTGGATGGCATTTCACTTCAACAACACGACCTCACATATCTCAAATCTGCAAAAATTTCATACTTGATGCATCTGCTAACGGAAAATAACATAATAATGTATACCTTTGAAGTCGAGTTAATCTCTACCATTTCAAATATGTATGGCAATGTGATGTTTTTTCGACGAATTCTGGATTAGCATTCTGATTCTTATCGTAGTCTTAAACCCATTCTAAACATTCTTCACTTTATGACTTCAATGATACAGAAACTTTCCAATGTCCAGTTCATTTAAAATATCTGACTCATCTGAAAATAAATATTTCCTCATGATATTCAGGTTGGAAAAACTTGTGATAAGTTAAAGTATCTTCAATTGTAGGTAATACTTACTGTTTCCTCTCGTGAACGTAGCATAAGGTTATAATAACTTGCTAAAATTATACCGAAAACTCGACTTTTTCTTGAAAAAGTCATTGTTAGAGTTGGAATTAGGCAGTATTGACCATGATTGATACTTCTTAATGCATTTCCATTCGTTACCAACTTTATTTTCGTCAATTTCAATGTAGCTTCCACATAGGATGCTATTTTGACGGCAAATTAGAATTGATGTTAATGACAATTGACATAAACATATGGCCGGTTCGGCTTGAAAATATTGACGGAAGTACCCGATCTTTGCCGACGGTCAAAGCCTACGATGCTTATGTTTTCGGCGAAATCGACAGAAATTCGAGGTTCGACGTTGCCATATATTCACTGTCGCAAGAAATTCTACCTCCAAAGCGAGCCCAAAGGCGGCGAAGATAGCCGATCTCGGCCGAATCCACAGAAGAATATGAAATGGACAATTTTTACCGGATTTTCTTAGAAATGTCACTTTTTTCCATCATTCCTGCAAGAATACGAAAGTGGGAATCAAAAAAAGAGGCCCGCTACGCCACAATTTCGTCTTTCGTCTTTCTGTTCGTACCAAAAAACTCTACCTAGCTTGAACCCAGCGACCAAATGCTTTCCTGTGGTTTTGCACCTTTGGGAAATATCGATATTTTCGTTATTTTTCGGGAATTTTTTAAAAGTATCTTTCGATTTTTCCGCGGTGTTGCCTGTAACGCGTTTAGTATTATAGATAATTCAATAATACAGTTAATATTCTGATTTAGAAAGATACGCCGCTAACCAAACAAAAATGTTGTTTTGCATAGCCATCTAACAAACAACATAGAACAGATTATAGAGTGGTCTGTGGTTTTGGCCTTCTCATAAAAATTTAATAATTGAAGAAAATTCAACTTTTATTAATTAATTAAAGTTATTCACACTTCGAGGGAAACGATTAGGCTGCATTAATTTTTCTATTCAATAAGACGTAATTATAATTAAAAAGAAATAATTTGGTCTATCAACGATTATATTCTATGATCATAGAGTCGAGCTAATTAAGAGAAAATTCAAATTTAACCCACTTTTCTAGATAAGTTTTTCAAGAAAACGAAACGAAATATCGATAAAAGAGCATCAGAAATTATCAACACTATCTTTAATCTTGGAAAAAGCATCAGAAAAAGCAACGTACCTTGTACACAACGGTAGGATTCCAGTTGAATAGAAAGTTCCAGACCGATACAAAATATGCTTGAAATTTGGAAAAAACGTGAAAATGACGATGAAAGAGTTGAATAGAATCAGTACCAACCTCGAACCGACCTATTACAATGTATTTAATTGAATTATTTTGTCAACTTTGGAAACTTACAGTGTAACATCACTATGCCTATTAAAGAGAATTTTCTTTGAAAATCACTGGTTTCTCCATTCGTTCACCTGAAATCATTATTATGGCATTAATAATATTCGTTATTTCTTATGAATTTCTTTACCTTCAGAGATGAAAAGCTCCTCAAATCATTCTATCGAGTGTATTATATCTGCTAACGGTGAGAGATTAATGGCATTATTGTAGAAAACACTAATATCTAGCAGGAAATGTTTAGAAAAAGCTCGATCCCTACCTTTTCTAATAATTGTTAATCATTTTATCTCATCTGCAAGCCTCAAAACAACAGTTAAAAAGTTTTTGTTCGGAGATGCTGTTGACAGTTTGAACTTATGCTGGGATCTAAAAAATAACACAAAATTCACAATGAAAAAGTTGATGGGGATCAGAACCAACCTGTAATCGAGCAGTTGCGATGTAATTTATATTACATTTACGTCGATTTAGTTCGGTTCCATGTTAAAGTTCCGTTTCAGAGTTTCTCAGTGACATTGATGGAAGTTTTTCAGGGAAAAAACACTTATTTCTTCATCTCAAGGCTGGAAAACGATTACTTATGCTTATTTATTGCCATTTAATACAATTATTGTTAGTAATTCGTAGATATTAAATAATTTCCTTTACTTGAGTGAAATTTTCAAGTAACACTACGTAGCAATGTCAAAATGAAGAGGAAATATTTATTTAAAATCTATAAATTAGCAGAAAATGTTCGGGAAAACCTCGATCCCTACCTGTTCTAATACTTGTTGACCACTTTCAACATTTTATCTCATCCTCAAGCCTCAAAACTTATGACTGAAAAATGTTCATTCACAGTTCCTGTTTATAGTTTCGAGTTATGCTGTAATCTCGAAAATAACTTAAAGTTGTTGTTGAATTGGTTAATAGGGATCAGTACCAACCTGTATTCGACTCGTTTCGATATATTTCATGCCATATTTACGTCGATATCTTTCACTTCCATCATGAAGTTGGTTCGGAGAGTTCCTGCGGGTAATCAATGAGAGTTTTTTCTGGAAAAAAGTAACTATTTCTCCATTATATCGTTTGAAAACGACGAATCCTGCTTAGTTGTTGCCTTTTCATGCAATTTACGTCTGGAATTCGACGAACATGAACAATATTTTTCACTTTTGTGAAATTTTCAGGTGATGAAAGTAAACTAAGCTGGATTCTCGAAAATAAGTCAAAGTTAGTTTCAAAACGGTTTATAGGGATAAGAACAAACCTGTATTCTACCCATTTCGAAATATATTATTCCATATTATCGTCTATTCGCTTCGATTTCACTATAAACTTTTCTTAAGAGAGATGCTTCCAGCCGGTTGACAGATCAATAGAACTTCTTTCTGAAGAAGAGCCAATTTCTCGAATCTCCAGCTCGGAAACAATGTTATTTGCTTATTTTTTGCCATTTCCAGCAATTTTCATCGGTAATTCGTCGATTTTTAACAGATTTTCATCATCTTCGAGAATTGAATTACTCAACCGACAGCCGTGACAACAACAAACCCATATATCTTGTCTATGAACAAACCGTACTCGATGGTCCGATATCGGAGAAAAGCAACAATATCGAGAAGAAAACCTCGAAATTTGACATATTTTTTCCCGATATCTCGAAAACTTATGATCGTATCGAACTGAAATTTGGTGCATTGCTGTGAAATTAGAAGGTCAAAGCGTGAGTATAATTTTTCAAGGATATGATAAATGGTTTCCGAAAAAAAAATTTTTTTGGAAAAAAATTTCGAAAAAAATTTTTTTTAAAAATAACCAACAATATAATCCTGTCGAAATTTGGCTCAAAGTTGCGCGTCGTTGTACTTCACCTAACCGCCAAGTTTGAATCCAATCGCTCAAGTAGTTTCTGAAATAAAAAATAAATAACTTCAAAACTTCAAATGCCTATAACTCCGAAACTATTCGATCGATTTGGCCCATTAACGAACTTAACCGCAACATTCCAATGCGCGACCTACCCTGAAAGTTTCAAGTTGCTAGCTCACTTCGTTCGACAGTAATCGTGTCTACGGCCGGCCGGCTGGCCGGCCGGACAGAATCGATTTTGACACCGGATTCGTCATCAGTGAGTCCAACCTAGTCGATTGAGACCATTTTCGGCTCAATCATCCAAAATTACAGACATTTGATCAAAACGATAGCACGCTGTTCCCCTAGAACATGCGCGCAAAATAAGGGTAAGGGTAAGGGTAAGGGTAAGGGTGAGATTAAGAGTAAGGGTAAGGGTAAGGGTAAGGGTAAGGGTAAGGGTAAGGGTAAGGGTAAGGGTAAGGGTAAGGGTAGGCTTAAGGGTAAAAGCAAGGGTAAGGGTAAGGGTAAGAGTAAGAATAAGGGTAAGGGTGAGGGTAAGGGTAAGCCTAAGGGTAAAAGCAAGGGTAAGGGTAAGGGTAAGAGTAAGAATAAGGGTAAGGGTAAGGGTAAGGGTAAGGGTAAGGGTAAGGGTATGGGTAAGGGTAAGGGTAAGCTTAAGGGTAAAAGCAAGGGAAAGGGTAAGGGTAAGAGTAAGAATAAGGGTAAGGGTAAGGGTAAGGGTAAGGGTAAGGGTAAGGGTAAGGGTAAGGGTAAGGGTAAGGGTAAGGGTAAGGGTAAGGGTAAGGGTAAGGGTAAGGGTAAGGGTAAGGGTAAGGGTAAGGGTAAGCTTAAGGGTAAAAGCAAGGGTAAGGGTAAGGGTAAGGGTGAGGGTAAGGGTAAGGGTAAGGGTAAGGGTAAGGTTAAGCTTAAGGGTAAGGAAAAGGGTAAGGGTAAGGGTAAGCTTAAGGGTAAAAGCAAGGGTAAGGGTAAGGGTAAGGGTAAGGGTAAGGGTAAGGGTAAGCTTAAGGGTAAAAGCAAGGGTAAGGGTAAGGGTAAGGGTAAGGGTAAGGGTAAGGGTAAGGGTAAGGGTAAGGGTAAGGGTAAGCTTAAGGGTAAAAGCAAGGGTAAGGGTAAGGGTAAGGGTAAGGGTAAGGGTAAGGTTAAGCTTAAGGGTAAGGAAAAGGGTAAGGGTAAGGGTAAGCTTAAGGGTAAAAGCAAGGGTAAGGGTAAGGGTAAGGGTAAGGGTAAGGGTAAGCTTAAGGGTAAAAGCAAGGGTAAGGGTAAGGGTAAGGGTAAGGGTAAGGGTAAGGGTAAGGGTAAGGGTAAGGGTAAGGGTAAGCTTAAGGGTAAAAGCAAGGGTAAGGGTAAGGGTAAGGGTAAGGGTAAGGGTAAGGGTAAGGGTAAGGGTAAGGGTAAGGGTAAGGGTAAGGGTAAGGGTAAGGGTAAGGGTAAGGGTAAGGGTAAGGGTAAGCTTAAGGGTAAAAGCAAGGGTAAGGGTAAGGGTAAGGGTAAGGGTAAGGGTAAAGGTAAGGGTAAGGGTAAGGGTAAGGGTAAGCTTAAGGGTAAAAGCAAGGGAAAGGGTAAGGGTAAAGGTAAGGGAAAGGGTAAGGGTGAGGGTAAGGGTAAGGGTAAGGGTAAGCTTAAGGGTAAAAGCAAGGGTAAGGGTAAGGGTAAGGGTAAGGGTAAGGGTAAGGGTGAGAGTAAAGGTAAGGGTAAGCCTAAGGGTAAAAGCAAGGGTAAGGGTAAGGGTAAGGGTAAGGGTAAGGGTAAGGGTAAGGGTAAGGGTAAGGGTAAGGGTAAGCTCAAGGGTAAAAGCAAGGGTAAGGGTAAGGGTAAGGGTAAGGGTAAGGGTAAGGGTAAGGGTAAGCTTAAGGGTAAAAGCAAGGGTAAGGGTAAGGGTAAGGGTAAGGGTAAGGGTAAGGGTAAGGGTAAGGGTAAGGGTAAGGGTAAGGGTAAGGGTAAGGGTAAGGGTAAGGGTAAGGGTAAGGGTAAGCTTAAGGGTAAAAGCAAGGGTAAGGGTAAGGGTAAGGGTAAGGGTAAGGGTAAGGGTAAGGGTAAGGGTAAGGGTAAGGGTAAGGGTAAGGGTAAGCTTAAGGGCAAAAGCAAGGGTAAGGGTAAGGGTAAGGGTAAGGGTAAAGGTAAGGGTAAGGGTAAGGGTAAGGGTAAGGGTAAGGGTAAGCTTAAGGGTAAAAGCAAGGGTAAGGGTAAGGGTAAAGGTAAGGGTAAGGGTAAGGGTAAGGGTAAGGGTAAGGGTAAGGGTAAGGGTAAGGGTAAGGGTAAGGGTAAGGGTAAAGGTAAGGGTAAGCCTAAGGGTAAAAGCAAGGGAAAGGGTAAGGGTAAGGGTAAGGGTAAGGGTAAGGGTAAGGGTAAGGGTAAGGGTAAGGGTAAGGGTAAGGGTAAGGGTAAGGGTGAGGGTAAGGGTAAGCTTAAGGGTAAAAGCAAGGGTAAGGGTAAGGGTAAGGGTAAGGGTAAGGGTAAGGGTAAGGGTAAGGGTAAGGGTAAGGGTAAGGGTAAGCTTAAGGGTAAGGGTAAGGGTAAGGGTAAGCTTAAGGGTAAAAGCAAGGGTAAGGGTAAGGGTAAGGGTAAGGGTAAGGGTAAGCTTAAGGGTAAAAGCAAGGGTAAGGGTAAGGGTAAGGGTAAGGGTAAGGGTAAGGGTAAGGTAAGGGTAAGGGTAAGGGTAAGCTTAAGGGTAAGGGTAAGGGTAAGTGTAAGGGTAAGCTTAAGCGTAAAAGCAAGGGTTAGGGTAAGGGTAAGGGTAAGGGTAAGGGTAAGGGTAAGGGTAAGGGTAAGGGTAAGCTTAAGGGTAAAAGCAAGGGTAAGGGTAAGGGTAAGGGTAAGGGTAAGGGTAAGCTTAAGGGTAAAAGCAAGGGTAAGGGTAAGGGTGAGGGTAAGGGTAAGGGTAAGGGTAAGGGTAAGGGTAAGGGTAAGGGTAAGGGTAAGGGTAAGGGTAAGGGTAAGGGTAAGGGTAAGGGTAAGGGTAAGCTTAAGGGTAAAAGCAAGGGTAAGGGTAAGGGTAAGGGTAAGGGTAAGGGTAAGGGTAAGGGTAAGGGTAAGGGTAAGCTTAAGGGTAAAAGCAAGGGTAAGGGTAAGGGTAAGGGTAAGGGTAAGGGTAAGGGTAAAGGTAAGGGTAAGCCTAAGGGTAAAAGCAAGGGTAAGGGTAAGGGTGAGGGTAAGGGTAAGGGTAAGGGTAAGGGTAAGGGTAAGGTAAGGGTAAGGGTAAGGGTAAGGGTAAGGGTAAGGGTAAGGGTAAGGGTAAGGTTAAGGGTAAGCTTAAGGGTAAAAGCAAGGGTAAGGGTAAGGGTAAGGGTAAGGGTAAGCCTAAGGGTAAAAGCAAGGGTAAGGGTAAGGGTAAGGGTAAGGTAAGGTAAGGGTAAGGGTAAGCTTAAGGGTAAAAGCAAGGGTAAGGGTAAGGGTAAGGGTAAGGTAAGGGTAAGGGTAAGGGTAAGCTTAAGGGTAAAAGCAAGGGAAAGGGTAAGGGTAAGGGTAAGGGTAAGGGTAAGGGTAAGGGTAAAGGTAAGGGTAAGCCTAAGGGTAAAGCAAGGGTAAGGGTAAGGGTAAGGGTAAGGGTAAGGGTAAGGGTAAGGTAAGGGTAAGGGTAAGCTTAAGGGTAAAAGCAAGGGTAAGGGTAAGGGTAAGGGTAAGGGTAAGGGTAAGGGTAAGGGTAAGGGTAAGGGTAAGCTTAAGGGTAAAAGCAAGGGTAAGGGTAAGGGTAAGGGTAAGGGTAAGCTTAAGGGTAAAAGCAAGGGTAAGGGTAAGGGTAAGGGTAAGGGTAAGGGTAAGGGTAAGGGTAAGGGTAAGCTTAAGGGTAAGGGTAAGGGTAAGGGTAAGGGTAAGCTTAAGGGTAAAAGCAAGGGTAAGGGTATAGGTAAGGGTAAGGGTAAGGGTAAGCTTAAGGGTAAGGGTAAGGGTAGGGGTAAGGGTAAGCTTAAGGGTAAAAGCAAGGGTAAGGTTAAGGGTAAGGGTAAGGGTAAGGGCAAGGGTAAGCTTAAGGGTAAAAGCAAGGGTAAATGTAAGGGTAAGAGTAGGAATAAGGGTAAGGGAAAGGGTAAGGGTAAAAGTAAGGGTAAGGGTAAGGGTAAGGGTAAGGGTAAGGGTAAGGGTAAGGGTAAGAATAAGGGTAAGGGTAAGGGTAAGGGTAAGGGTAAGGGTAAGGGTAAGGGTAAGCTTAAGGGTAAAAGCTAGGGTAAGGGTAAGGGTAGGGGTAAGGGTAAGGGTAAAGGTAAGGGTAAGCCTAAGGGTAAAAGCGAGGGTAAGGGTAAGGGTAAGAGTAAGAATAAGGATAAGGGTAAGGGTAAGGGTAAGGGTAAGGGTAAGGGTAAAGGTAAGGGTAAGGGTAAGGGTAAGGGTAAGGGTAAGGGTAAGGGTAAGGGTAAGGGTAAGGGTAAGGGTAAGGGTAAGGGTAAGGGTAAGGGTAAGGGTAAGAATAAGGGTAAGGGTAAGGGTAAGGGTAAGCTTAAGTGTAAAAGCAAGGGTAAGGGTAAGGGTAAGGGTAAGGGTAAGAATAAGGGTAAGGGTAAGGGTAAGGGTAAGGGTAAGGGTAAGGGTAAGGGTAAGGGTAAGGGTAAGGGTAAGGGTAAAGGTAAGGGTAAGGGTAAGGGTAAGGGTAAGGGTAAGGGTAAGGGTAAGGGTAAGGGTAAGGGTAAGGGTAAAGGTAAGGGTAAGGGTAAGGGTAAGGGTAAGGGTAAGGGTAAGGGTAAGGGTAAGGGTAAGGGTAAGGGTAAGGGTAAGGGTAAGGGTAAGGGTAAGGGTAAGGGTAAGGGTAAAAGGGTGAGAGTAAGAATAAGGGTAAGGGTAAGGGTAAGGGTAAGGGTAAGGGTAAGGGTAAGGGTAAGGGTAAGGGTAAGGGTAAGGGTAAGGGTAAGGGTAAGGGTAAGGGTAAGGGTAAGGGTAAGGGTAAGGGTAAGGGTAAGGGTAAGGGTAAGGGTAAGGGTAAGGGTAAGGGTAAGGGTAAGGGTAAGGGTAAGGGTAAGGCTAAAGGTAAGGGTAAGGGTAAGGGTAAGGGCAAGGGTAAGGGTAAGGGTAAGGGTAAGGGTAAGGGTAAGGGTAAGGGTAAGGGTAAGGGTAAGGGTAAGGGTAAGCTTAAGGGTAAAAGCAAGGGTAAGGGTAAGGGTAGGCTTAAGGGTAAAAGCAAGTGTAAGGGTAAGGGTAAGGGTAAGGGTAAGAGTAGGAATAAGGGTAAGGTTAAGGGTAAGGGTAAGGGTAAGGGTGAGGGTAAGGGTAAGGGTAAGGGTAAGGGTAAGGGTAAGGGTAAGGGTAAGGGTAAGGGTAAGGGTAAGGGTAAGGGTAAGGGTAAGAGTAAGGGTAAGGGTAAGGGTAAGGGTAAGGGTAAGGGTAAGGGTAAGGGTAAGGGTAAGGGTAAGGGTAAGGGTAAGGGTAAGGGTAAGGGTAAGGGTAAGGGTAAGGGTAAGGGTAAGGGTAAGGGTAAGGGTAAGGGTAAGGGTAAGGGTGAGGGTAAGGGTAAGGGTAAGCTCAAGGGTAAAAGCAAGGGTAAAGGTAAGGGTAAGGGTAAGGGTAAGGGTAAGGGTAAGGGTAAGCTTAAGGGTAAAAGCAAGGGTAAGGGTAAGGGTAGGCTTAAGGGTAAAAGCAAGGGTTAGGGTAAGGGTAAGAGTAAGAATAAGGGTAAGGTTAAGGGTAAGGGTAAGGGTAAGGGTAAGGGTAAGGGTAAGGGTAAGGGTAAGGGTAAGAGTAAGAATAAGGATAAGGATAAGGGTAAGGGTAAGGGTAAGGGTAAGGGTAAAGGTAAGGGTAAGGGTGAGGGTAAGGGTAAGGGTAAGGGTAAGGGTAAGGGTAAGGGTAAGGGTAAGGGTAAGGGTGAGGGTAAGGGTAAGGGTAAGGGTAAGGGTAAGAATAAGGGTAAGGGTAAGGGTAAGGGTAAGCTTAAGTGTAAAAGCAAGGGTAAGGGTAAGGGTAAGGGTGAGCTTAAGGGTAAAAGCAAGGGTAAGGGTAAGGGTAAGGGTAAGGGTAAGGGTAAGGGTAAGGGTAAGGGTAAGCTTAAGGGTAAAAGCAAGGGTAAGGGTAAGGGTAAGGGTAAGGGTAAGGGTAAGGGTAAGGGTAAGGGTAAGGGTAAGGGTAAAGGTAAGGGTAAGCCTAAGGGTAAAAGCAAGGGTAAGGGTAAGGGTAAGGGTAAGGGTAAGAGTAAGGGTAAGGGTAAGGGTATGGGTAAGCTTAAGGGTAAAAGCAAGGGTAAGGGTAAGGGTAAGGGTAAGGGTAAGCCTAAGGGTAAAAGCAAGGGTAAGGGTAAGGGTAAGGGTAAGGGTAAGGGTAAGCTTAAGGGTAAAAGCAAGGGTAAGGGTAAAGGTAAGGGTAAGGGTAAGGGTAAGGGTAAGCTTAAGGGTAAAAGCAAGGGTGAGGGTAAGGGTAAGGGTAAGGGTAAGGGTAAGGGTAAGGGTAAGGGTAAGGGTAAGGGTAAGGGTAAGGGTAAGGGTAAGGGTAAGGGTAAGGGTAAGCTTAAGGGTAAAAGCAAGGGTAAGGGTAAGGGTAAGGGTAAGGGTAAGGGTAAGGGTAAGGGTAAGCTTAAGGGTAAAAGCAAGGGTAAGGGTAAGGGTAAGGGTAAGGGTAAGGGTAAGGGTAAAGGTAAGGATAAGCCTAAGGGTAAAAGCAAGGGTAAGGGTAAGGGTGAGGGTAAGGGTAAGGGTAAGGGTAAGGGTAAGGGTAAGGGTAAGGGTAAGGGTAAGGGTAAGGGTAAGGGTAAGGGTAAGGGTAAGGGTAAGGGTAAGGGTAAGGGTAAGGGTAAGGGTAAGGGTAAGGGTAAGCTTAAGGGTAAAAGCAAGGGTAAGGGTAAGGGTAAGGGTAAGGGTAAGCCTAAGGGTAAAAGCAAGGGTAAGGGTAAGGGTAAGGGTAAGGGTAAGGGTAAGCTTAAGGGTAAAAGCAAGGGTAAGGGTAAGGGTAAGGGTAAGGGTAAGGGTAAGGGTAAGGGTAAGCTTAAGGGTAAAAGCAAGGGTAAGGGTAAGGGTAAGGGTAAGGGTAAGGGTAAGGTTAAGGGTAAGGGTAAAGATAAGGGTAAGCCTAAGGGTAAAAGCAAGGGTAAGGGTAAGGGTGAGCGTAAGGGTAAGGGTAAGGGTAAGGGTAAGGATAAGGGTAAGGGTGAGCTTAAGGGTAAAAGCAAGGGTAAGGGTAAGGGTAAGGGTAAGGGTAAGGGTAAGGGTAAGGGTAAGGGTAAGGGTAAGGGTAAGGGTAAGGGTAAGCTTAAGGGTAACGGTGAGGGTAAGGGTAAGGGTAAGCTTAAGGGTAAAAGCAAGGGTAAGGGTAAGGGTAAGGGTAAGGGTAAGCTTAAGGGTAAAAGCAAGGGTAAGGGTAAGGGTAAGGGTAAGGGTAAGGGTAAGGGTAAGGGTAAGGGTAAGGGTAAGCTTAAGGGTAAGGGTAAGGGTAAGGGTAAGGGTAAACTTAAGGGTAAAAGCAAGGGTTAGGGTAAGGGTAAGGGTAAGGGTAAGGGTAAGCTTAAGGGTAAGGGTAAGGGTAAGGGTAAGGGTAAGCTTAAGGGTAAAAGCAAGGGTAAGGTTAAGGGTAAGGGTAAGGGTAAGGGTAAGGGTAAGGGTAAGCTTAAGGGTAAGGGTAAGGGTAAGGGTAAGGGTAAGCTTAAGGGTAAAAGCAAGGGTAAGGGTAAGGGTAAGGGTAAGGGTAAGGGTAAGGGTAAGGGTAAGGGTAAGGGTAAGGGTAAGGGTTAGGGTAAGCTTAAGGGTAAGGATAAGGGTAAGGGTAAGGGTAAGCTTAAGGGTAAAAGCAAGGGTAAGGGTAAGGGTAAGGGTAAGCTTAAGGGTAAAAGCAAGGGTAAGGGTAAGGGTAAGGGTAAGCTTAAGGGTAGAGGCAAGGGTAAGGGTAAGGGTAAGGGTAAGGGTAAGGGTAAAGGTAAGGGTAAGCCTAAGGGTAAAAGCAAGGGTAAGGGTAAGGGTAAGGGTAAGGGTAAGGGTAAGGGTAAGGGTAAGGGTAAGGGTAAGGGTAAGGGTAAGGGTAAGGGTAAGGGTAAGGGTAAGGGTAAGCTTAAGGGTAAAAGCAAGGGTAAGGGTAAGGGTAAGGGTAAGGGTAAGGGTAAGGGTAAGGGTAAGGGTAAGCTTAAGGGTAAAAGCAAGGGTAAGGGTAAGGGTAAGGGTAAGGGTAAGGGTAAGGGTAAGGGTAAGGGTAAGGGTAAGCTTAAGGGTAAAAGCAAGGGTAAGGGTAAGGGTAAGGGTAAGGGTAAGGGTTAGGGTAAGGGTAAAGGTAAGGGTAAGCCTAAGGGTAAAAGCAAGGGTAAGGGTAAGGGTAAGGGTAAGGGTAAGGGTAAGGGTAAGGGTAAGGGTAAGGGTAAGGGTAAGAGTAAGGGTAAGGGTAAGGGTAAGCTTAAGGGTAAAAGCAAGGGTAAGGGTAAGGGTAAGGGTAAGGGTAAGCCTAAGGGTAAAAGCAAGGGTAAGGGTAAGGTTAAGGGTAAGGGTAAGGGTAAGCTTAAGGGTAAAAGCAAGGGTAAGGGTAAGGGTAAGGGTAAGGGTAAGGGTAAGGGTAAGGGTAAGCTTAAGGGTAAAAGCAAGGGTAAGGGTAAGGGTAAGGGTAAGGGTAAAGGTAAGGGTAAGCCTAAGAGTAAAAGCAAGGGTAAGGGTAAGGGTAAGGGTAAGGGTAAGGGTAAGGGTAAGGGTAAGGGTAAGGGTAAGGGTAAGCTTAAGGGTAAAAGCAAGGGTAAGGATAAGGGTTAGGGTAAGGGTAAGGGTAAGGGTAAGGGTAAGGGTAAGGGTAAGGGTAAGGGTAAGCTTAAGGGTAAAGGCAAGGGTAAGGGTAAGGGTAAGGGTAAGGGTAAGGGTAAGGGTAAGGGTAAGGGTAAGGGTAAGGGTAAGGGTAAGGGTAAGGGTAAGGGTAAGGGTAAGGGTAAGGGTAAGGGTAAGCTTAAGGGTAAAAGCAAGGGTAAGGGTTAGGGTAAGGGTAAGGGTAAGGGTAAGGGTAAGCTTAAGGGTAAAAGCAAGGGTGAGGGTAAGGGTAAGGGTAAGGGTAAGGGTAAGGGTAAGGGTAAAGGTAAGGGTAAGCCTAAGGGTAAAAGCAAGGGTAAGGGTAAGGGTAAGGGTAAGGGTAAGGGTAAGGGTAAGGGTAAGGGTAAGGGTAAGGGTAAGGGTAAGGGTAAGGGTAAGGGTAAGGGTAAGGGTAAGCTTAAGGGTATAAGCAAGGGTAAGGGTAAGGGTAAGGGTGAGGGTGAGGGTAAGGGTAAGGGTAAGGGTAAAGGTAAGCTTAAGGGTAAAAGCAAGGGTAAGGGTAAGGGTAAGGGTAAGGGTAAGGGTAAGGGTAAGGGTAAGCTTAAGGGTAAAAGCAAGGGTAAGGGTAAGGGTAAGGGTAAGGGTAAGGGTAAGGGTAAGGGTAAGGGTAAGGGTAAGGGTAAGCCTAAGGGTAAAAGCAAGGGTAAGGGTAAGGGTAAGGGTAAGGGTAAGGGTAAGGGTAAGGGTAAGAGTAAGGGTAAGGGTAAGGGTAAGGGTAAGGGTAAGGGTAAGCTTAAGGGTAAAAGCAAGGGTGAAGGTAAGGGTAAGGGTAAGGGTAAGCCTAAGGGTAAAAGCAAGGGTAAGGGTAAGGGTAAGGGTAAGGGTAAGGGTAAGCTTAAGGGTAAAAGCAAGGGTAAGGGTAAGGGTAAGGGTAAGGGTAAGGGTAAGGGTAAGGGTAAGGGTAAGGGTAAGGGTAAGCTTAAGGGTAAAAGCAAGGGTAAGGGTAAGGGTAAGGGTAAGGGTAAGGGTAAGGGTAAGGGTAAGGGTAAGGGTAAGGGTAAGGGTAAGGGTAGGGGTAAAGGTAAGGGTAAGCCTAAGGGTCAAAGCAAGGGTAAGGGTAAGGGTAAGGGTAAGGGTAAGGGTAAGGGTAAGGGTAAGCTTAAGGGTAAAAGCAAGGGTAAGGGTAAGGGTAAGGGTAAGGGTAAGGGTAAGGGTAAGGGTAAGCTTAAGGGTAAAAGCAAGGGTAAGGGTAAGGGTAAGGGTAAGGGTAAGGGTAAGGGTAAAGGTAAGGGTAAGCCTAAGGGTAAAAGCAAGGGTAAGGGTAAGGGTGAGGGTAAGGGTAAGGGTAAGGGTAAGGGTAAGGGTAAGGGTAAGGGTAAGGGTAAGGGTAAGGGTAAGGGTAAGGGTAAGGGTAAGGGTAAGCTTAAGGGTAAAAGCAAGGGTAAGGGTAAGGGTAAGGGTAAGGGTAAGCCTAAGGGTAAAAGCAAGGGTAAGGGTAAGGGTAAGGGTAAGGGTAAGGGTAAGCTTAAGGGTAAAAGCAAGGGTAAGGGTAAGGGTAAGGGTAAGGGTAAGGGTAAGGGTAAGGGTAAGGGTAAGCTTAAGGGTAAAAGCAAGGGTAAGGGTAAGGGTAAGGGTAAGGGTAAGGGTAAGGGTAAGGGTAAGGGTAAAGATAAGGGTAAGCCTAAGGGTAAAAGCAAGGGTAAGGGTAAGGGTAAGGGTAAGGGTAAGGGTAAGGGTAAGGGTAAGGATAAGGGTAAGGGTGAGCTTAAGGGTAAAAGCAAGGGTAAGGGTAAGGGTAAGGGTAAGGGTAAGGGTAAGGGTAAGGGTAAGGGTAAGGGTAAGGGTAAGGGTAAGCTTAAGGGTAAGGGTGAGGGTAAGGGTAAGGGTAAGCTTAAGGGTAAAAGCAAGGGAAGGGTAAGGGTAAGGGTAAGGGTAAGCTTAAGGGTAAAAGCAAGGGTAAGGGTAAGGGTAAGGGTAAGGGTAAGGGTAAGGGTAAGGGTAAGCTTAAGGGTAAGGGTAAGGGTAAGGGTAAGGGTAAACTTAAGGGTAAAAGCAAGGTTTAGGGTAAGGGTAAGGGTAAGGGTAAGGGTAAGCTTGAGGGTAAGGGTAAGGGTAAGGGTAAGGGTAAGCTTAAGGGTAAAAGCAAGGGTAAGGTTAAGGGTAAGGGTAAGGGTAAGGGTAAGGGTAAGGGTAAGCTTAAGGGTAAGGGTAAGGGTAAGGGTAAGGGTAAGCTTAAGGGTAAAAGCAAGGGTAAGGGTAAGGGTAAGGGTAAGGGTAAGGGTAAGGGTAAGGGTAAGGGTAAGGGTAAGCTTAAGGGTAAGGATAAGGGTAAGGGTAAGGGTAAGCTTAAGGGTAAAAGCAAGGGTAAGGGTAAGGGTAAGGGTAAGCTTAAGGGTAAAAGCAAGGGTAAGGGTAAGGGTAAGGGTAAGGGTAAGGGTAAGGGTAAGCTTAAGGGTAAGGGTAAGGGTAAGGGTAAGCTTAAGGGTAGAGGCAAGGGTAAGGATAAGGGTAAGGGTAAGGGTAAGGGTAAAGGTAAGGGTAAGCCTAAGGGTAAAAGCAAGGGTAAGGGTAAGGGTAAGGGTAAGGGTAAGGGTAAGGGTAAGGGTAAGGGTAAGGGTAAGGGTAAGGGTAAGGGTAAGCTTAAGGGTAAAAGCAAGGGTAAGGGTAAGGGTAAGGGTAAGGGTAAGGGTAAGGGTAAGGGTAAGGGTAAGCTTAAGGGTAAAAGCAAGGGTAAGGGTAAGGGTAAGGGTAAGGGTAAGGGTAAGGGTAAGGGTAAGGGTAAGGGTAAGCTTAAGGGTAAAAGCAAGGGTAAGGGTAAGGGTAAGGGTAAGGGTAAGGGTTAGGGTAAGGGTAAAGGTAAGGGTAAGCCTAAGGGTAAAAGCAAGGGTAAGGGTAAGGGTAAGGGTAAGGGTAAGGGTAAGGGTAAGGGTAAGGGTAAGGGTAAGGGTAAGAGTAAGGGTAAGGGTAAGGGTAAGCTTAAGGGTAAAAGCAAGGGTAAGGGTAAGGGTAAGGGTAAGGGTAAGCCTAAGGGTAAAAGCAAGGGTAAGGGTAAGGTTAAGGGTAAGGGTAAGGGTAAGCTTAAGGGTAAAAGCAAGGGTAAGGGTAAGGGTAAGGGTAAGGGTAAGGGTAAGGGTAAGGGTAAGCTTAAGGGTAAAAGCAAGGGTAAGGGTAAGGGTAAGGGTAAGGGTAAAGGTAAGGGTAAGCCTAAGAGTAAAAGCAAGGGTAAGGGTAAGGTTAAGGGTAAGGGTAAGGGTAAGGGTAAGGGTAAGGGTAAGGGTTAGGGCAAGCTTAAGGGTAAAAGCAAGGGTAAGGATAAGGGTAAGGGTAAGGGTAAGGGTAAGGGTAAGGGTAAGGGTAAGGGTAAGGGTAAGCTTAAGGGTAAAAGCAAGGGTAAGGGTAAGGGTAAGGGTAAGGGTAAGGGTAAGGGTAAGGGTAAGGGTAAAGGTAAGGGTAAGGGTAAGGGTAAGGGTAAGGGTAAGGGTAAGGGTAAGGGTAAGGGTAAGGGTAAGGGTAAGGGTAAGGGTAAGGGTAAGCTTAAGGGTAAAAGCAAGGGTAAGGGTTAGGGTAAGGGTAAGGGTAAGGGTAAGGGTAAGCTTAAGGGTAAAAGCAAGGGTAAGGGTAAGGGTAAGGGTAAGGGTAAGGGTGAGGGTAAGGGTAAAGGTAAGGGTAAGCCTAAGGGTAAAAGCAAGGGTAAGGGTAAGGGTAAGGGTAAGGGTAAGGGTAAGGGTAAGGGTAAGGGTAAGGGTAAGGGTAAGGGTAAGGGTAAGGGTAAGGGTAAGCTTAAGGGTATAAGCAAGGGTAAGGGTAAGGGTAAGGGTGAGGGTAAGGGTAAGGGTAAGGGTAAAGGTAAGCTTAAGGGTAAAAGCAAGGGTAAGGGTAAGGGTAAGGGTAAGGGTAAGGGTAAGCTTAAGGGTAAAAGCAAGGGTAAGGGTAAGGGTAAGGGTAAGGGTAAGGGTAAGGGTAAGGGTAAGGGTAAGGGTAAGGGTAAGGGTAAGGGTAAAGGTAAGGGTAAGCCTAAGGGTAAAAGCAAGGGTAAGGGTAAGAGTAAGGGTAAGGGTAAGGGTAAGGGTAAGAGTAAGGGTAAGGGTAAGGGTAAGGGTAAGGGTAAGCTTAAGGGTAAAAGCAAGGGTGAGTGTAAGGGTAAGGGTAAGGGTAAGCCTAAGGGTAAAAGCAAGGGTAAGGGTAAGGGTAAGGGTAAGCTTAAGGGTAAAAGCAAGGGTAAGGGTAAGGGTAAGGGTGAGGGTAAGGGTAAGGGTAAGGGTAAGGGTAAGGGTAAGCTTAAGGGTAAAAGCAAGGGTAAGGGTAAGGGTAAGGGTAAGGGTAAGGGTAAGGGTAAGGGTAAGGGTAAGGGTAGGGGTGAAGGTAAGGGTAAGCCTAAGGGTCAAAGCAAGGGTAAGGGTAAGGGTAAGGGTAAGGGTAAGGGTAAGGGTAAGGGTAAGGGTAAGGGTAAGCTTAAGGGTAAAAGCAAGGGTAAGGGTAAGGGTAAGGGTAAGGGTAAGGGTAAGGGTAAGGGTAAGGGTAAGGGTAAGGGTAAGGGTAAGGGTAAGGGTAAGCTTAAGGGTAAGGGTAAGGGTAAGGGTAAGGGTAAGCCTAAGGGTAAAAGCAAGGGTAAGTGTAAGGGTAAGGGTAAGGGTAAGGGTAAGCTTAAGGGTAAAAGCAAGGGTAAGGGTAAGGGTAAGGGTAAGGGTAAGGGTAAGGGTAAGGGTAAGCTTAAGGGTAAAAGCAAGGGTAAGGGTAAGGGTAAGGGTAAGGGTAAGGTTAAGGGTAAGGGTAAGGGTAAGGGTAAGGGTAAGGCTAAAGGTAAGGGTAAGCCTAAGGGTAAAAGCAAGGGTAAGGGTAAGGGTAAGGGTAAGGGTAAGGGTAAGGGTAAGGGTAAGGGTAAGGGTGAGGGTAAGGGTAAGGGTAAGGGTAAAGGTAAGGGTAAGGGTAAGCTTAAGGTTAAAAGCAAGGGTAAGGGTAAGGGTAAGGGTAAGGGTAAGAGTAAGGGTAAGGGTAAGGGTAAGCTTAAGGGTAAAAGCAAGGGTAAGGGTAAGGGAAAGGGTAAGGGTAAGGGTAAGGGTAAGGGTAAGGGTAAGGGTAAGGGTAAGGGTAAGGGTAAGGGTAAGGGTAAGGGTAAGGGTAAGGGTAAGCTTAAGGGTAAAAGCAAGGGAAAGGGTAAGGGTAAGGGTAAGGGTAAGGGTAAGGGTAAGGGTAAGGGTAAGGGTAAGGGTAAGGGTAAGGGTAAGGGTAAGGGTAAGGGTAAGGGTAAGCTTAAGGGTAAAAGCAAGGGTAAGGGTAAGGGTAAGGGTAAGGGTAAGGGTAAGGGTAATGGTAAGGGTAAAGGTAAGGGTAAGCCTAAGGGTAAAAGCAAGGGTAAGGGTAAGGGTAAGGATAAGGGTAAGGTTAAGGGTAAGGGTTAGGGTAAGGGTAAGGGTAAGGGTAAGGGTAAGCTTAAGGGTAAAAGCAAGGGTAAGGGTAAGGGTAAGGGTAAGGGTAAGGGTAAGGGTAAGGGTAAGGGTAAGCTTTAGGGTAAGGGTAAGGGTAAGGGTAAGGGTAAGCTTAAGGGTAAAAGCAAGGGTAAGGGTAAGGGTAAGGGTAAGGGTAAGGGTAAGCTTAAGGGTAAAAGCAAGGGTAAGGGTAAGGGTAAGGGTAAGGGTAAGGGTAAGGGTAAGGGTAAGCTTAAGGGTAAGGGTAAGGGTAAGGGTAAGGGTAAGCTTAAGGGTAAAAGCAAGGGTAAGGGTCAGGGTAAGGGTAAGTGTAAGGGTAAGGGTAAGGGTAAGGGTGAGCTTAAGGGTAAAAGCAAGGGTAAGGGTAAGGTTAAGGGTAAGGGTAAGGGTAAGGGTAAGGGTAAGGGTAAGCTGAAGGGTAAAAGCAAGGGTAAGGGTAAGGGTAAGGGTAAGGGTAAGGGTAAGGGTAAGGGTAAGGGTAAGGGTAAAGGTAAGGGTAAGCCTAAGGGTAAAAGCAGGGGTAAGGGTAAGGGTAAGGGTAAGGGTAAGAGTAAGGGTAAGGGTAAGGGTAAGGGTAAGCTTAAGGGTAAAAGCAAGGGTAAGGGTAAGGGTAAGGGTAAGGGTAAGCCTAAGGGTAAAAGCAAGGGTAAGGGTAAGGGTAAGGGTAAGGATAAGGGTAAGCTTAAGGGTAAAAGCAAGGGTAAGGGTAAGGGTAAGGGTAAGGGTAAGGGTAAGGGTAAGGGTAAGGGTAAGCTTAAGGGTAAAAGCAAGGGTGAGGGTAAGGGTAAGGGTAAGGGTAAGGGTAAGGGTAAGGGTAAGGGTAAGGGTAAGCTTAAGGGTAAAAGCAAGGGTAAGGGTAAGGGTAAGGGTAAGGGTAAGGGTAAGGGTAAGGGTAAGGGTAAGCTTAAGGGTGAAAGCAAGGGTAAGGGTAAGGGTAAGGGTAAGGGTAAGGGTAAGGGTAAAGGTAAGGGTAAGCCTAAGGGTAAAAGCAAGGGTAAGGGTAAGGGTAAGGGTAAGGGAAAGGGTTAGGGTAAGGTAAGGGTAAGGGTAAGGGTAAGGGTAAGGGTAAGGGTAAGGGTAAGGGTAAGGGTAAGGGTAAGGGTAAGGGTAAGGGTAAGGGTAAGGGTAAGGGTAAGCTTAAGGGTAAAAGCAAGGGTAAGGGTTAGGGAAAGGGTAAGGGTAAGCCTAAGGGTAAAAGCAAGGGTAAGGGTAAGGGTAAGGGTAAGGGTAAGGGTAAGCTTAAGGGTAAAAGCAAGAGTAAGGGTAAGGGTAAGGGTAAGGGTAAGGGTAAGGGTAAGCTTAAGGGTAAAAGCAAGGGTAAGGGTAAGGGTAAGGGTAAGGGTAAGGGTAAGGGTAAGGGTAAGGGTAAGGGTAAGGGTAAGGGTAAGGGTAAAGGTAAGGGTAAGCCTAAGGGTAAAAGCAAGGGTAAGGGTAAGGGTAAGGGTAAGGGTAAGGGTAAGGTTAAGGGTAAGGGTAAGGGTAAGCTTAAGGGTAAAAGCAAGGGTAAGGGTAAGGGTAAGGGTAAGGGTAAGGGTAAGGGTAAGGGTAAGGGTAAGGGTAAGGGTAAGGGTAAGGGTAAGCTTAAGGGTAAGGGTAAGGGTAAGGGTAAGGGTAAGCTTAAGGGTAAAAGCAAGGGTAAGGGTAAGGGTAAGGGTAAGGGTAAGCTTAAGGGTAAAAGCAAGGGTAAGGGTAAGGGTAAGGGTAAGGGTAAGGGTAAGGGTAAGGGTAAGGGTAAGCTTAAGGGTAAGGGTAAGGGTAAGGGTAAGGGTAAGCTTAAGGGTAAAAGCAAGGGTAAGGGTAAGGGTAAGGGTAAGGGTAAGGGTAAGCTTAAGGGTAAGGGTAAGGGTAAGGGTAAGGGTAAGCTTAAGGGTAAAAGCAAGGGAAAGGGTAAGGAAGAGGGTAAGGGTAAGGGTAAGGGTAAGGGTAAGGGTAAGGGTAAGGGTAAGCTTAAGGGTAAGGGTAAGGGTAAGGGTAAGGGTAAGCTTAAGGGTAAAAGCAAGGGTAAGGGTAAGGGTAAGGGTAAGGGTAAGGGTAAGGGTAAGGGTAAGGGTAAGGGTAAGGGTAAGGGTAAGGGTAAGGGTAAGGGTAAGGGTAAGGGTAAGGGTAAGGGTAAGGGTAAGGGTAAGGGTAAGGGAAAGCTTAAGGGTAAGGGTAAGGGTAAGGGTAAGGGTAAGCTTAAGGGTAAAAGCAAGGGTAAGGGTAAGGGTAAGGGTAAGGGTAAGGGTAAGGGTAAGGGTAAGCTTAAGGGTAAAATCAAGGGTAAGGGTAAGGGTAAGGGTAAGGGTAAGGGTAAGGGTAAGGGTAAGGGTAAGGGTAAGGGTAAGGGTAAGGGTAAGGGTAAGGGTAAGGGTAAGCTTAAGGGTAAGGGTAAGGGTAAGGGTAAGGGTAAGCTTAAGGGTAAAAGCAAGGGTAAGGGAAAGGGTAAGGGTAAGGGTAAGGGTAAGGGTAAAGGTTAGGGTAAGCCTAAGGGTAAAAGCAAGGATAAGGGTAAGGGTAAGGGTAAGGGTAAGGGTAAGGGTAAGGGTAAGGGTAAGGGTAAGGGTAAGGGTAAGGGTAAGGGTAAGGGTAAGGGTAAGCTTAAGGGTAAAAGCAAGGGTAAGGGTAAGGGTAAGGGTAAGGGTAAGGGTAAGGGTAAGGGTAAGGGTAAGGGTAAGGGTAAGGGTAAGGGTAAGCTTAAGGGTAAAAGCAAGGGTGAGGGTAAGGGTAAGGGTGAGGGTAAGGGTAAGGGTAAGGGTAAGCTTAAGGGTAAAAGCAAGGGTAAGGGTAAGGGTAAGGGAAAGGGTAAGGGTAAGGGTAAGGGTAAGGGTAAGGGTAAGAGTAAGGGTGAGGGTAAGGGTAAGCTTAAGGGTAAAAGCAAGGGTAAGGGTAAGGGTAAGGGTAAGGATAAGCCTAAGGGTAAAAGCAAGGGTAAGGGTAAGGGTAAGGGTAAGGGTAAGGGTAAGGGTAAGCTTAAGGGTAAAAGCAAGGGTAAGGGTAAGGGTAAGGGTAAAGGTAAGGGTAAGGGTAAGCTTAAGGGTAAAAGCAAGGGTGAGGGTAAGGGCAAGGGTAAGGGTAAGGGTAAGGGTAAGGGTAAGGGTAAGGGTAAGCTTAAGGGTAAAAGCAAGGGTAAGGGTAAGGGTAAGGGCAAGGGTAAGGGTAAGGGTAAGGGTAAAGGTAAGGGTAAGCCTAAGGGAAAAAGCAAGGGTAAGGGTAAGGGTAAGGGAAAGGGTAAGGGTAAGGGTAAGGGTAAGGGTAAGGGTAAGGGTAAGAGTAAGGGTAAGGGTAAGGGTAAGGGTAAGGGTAAGCTTAAGGGTAAAAGCAAGGGTAAGGGTAAGGGTAAGGGTAAGGGTGAGCCTAAGGGTAAAAGCAAGGGTAAGGGTAAGGGTAAGGGTAAGGGTAAGGGTAAGGGTAAGGGTAAGAGTAAGGGTAAGGGTAAGGGTAAGGGTAAGGGTAAGGGTAAGCTTAAGGGTAAAAGCAAGGGTAAGGGTAAGGGTAAGTGTAAGGGTAAGGGTAAGGGTAAGGGTAAGAGTAAGGGTAAGGGTAAGGGTAAGGGTAAGGGTAAGGGTAAGTGTAAGGGTAAGGGTAAGGGTAAGGGTAAGGGTAAGGGTAAGGGTAAGGGTAAGGGTAAGGGTAAGGGTAAGGGTAAGCTTAAGGGTAAAAGCAAGGGTAAGGGTAAGGGTAAGGGTAAGGGTAAGGGTAAGGGTGAGGGTAAGCTTAAGGGTAAAAGCAAGGGTAAGGGTAAGAGTAAGGGTAAGGGTAAGGGTAAGGGTAAGGGTAAGCTTAAAGGTAAGGGTAAGGGTAAGGGTAAGGGTAAGCTTAAGGGTAAAAGCAAGGGTAAGGGTAAGGGTAAGGGTAAGGGTAAGGGTAAGGGTAAGGGTAAGGGTAAGGGTAAGGGTAAGGGTAAGCTTAAGGGTAAAAGCAAGGGTAAGGGTAAGGGTAAGGGTAAGGGTAAGTGTAAGGGTAAGAGTAAGGGTAAGGGTAAGCTTAAGGGTAAAAGCAAGGGTAAGGGTAAGGGTAAGGGTAAGGGTAAGGGTAAGGGTAAAGGTAAGGGTAAGCCTAAGGGTAAAAGCAAGGGTAAGGGTAAGGGTAAGGGTAAGGGTAAGCCTAAGGGTAAAAGCAAGGGTAAGGGTAAGGGTAAGGGTAAGGGTAAGGGTAAGGGTAGGGGTAAGGGTTAGGGTAAAGGTAAGGGTAAGCCTAAGGGTAAAAGCAAGGGTAAGGGTAAGGGTAAGGGTAAGGGTAAGGGAAAGGGTAAGGGTAAGGGTAAGGGTAAGGGTAAGGGTAAGGGTAAGGGTAAGGGTAAGGGTAAGGGTAAGGGTAAGGGTAAGGGTAAGGGTAAGGGTAAGGGTAAGGGTAAGGGTAAGGGTAAGGGTAAGGGTAAGGGTAAGCTTAAGGGTAAAAGCAAGGGTAAGGGTAAGGGTAAGGGTAAGGGTAAGCTTAAGGGTAAAAGCAAGGGTAAGGGTAAGGGTAAGGGTAAGGGTAAGGGTAAGGGTAAGGGTAAGGGTAAGGGTAAGGGTAAGGGTAAGGGTAAGCTTAAGGGTAATGGTAAGGGTGAGGGTAAGCTTAAGGGTTAAAGCAAGGGTAAGGGTAAGGGTAAGGGTAAGGGTAAGGGTAAGGGTAAGGGTAAGCTTAAGGGTAAGAGCAAGGGTAAGGGTAAGGGTAAGGTTAAGGGTAAGGGTAAGGGTAAGGGTAAGCTTAAGGGTAAAAGCAAGGGTAAGGGTAAGGGTAAGCTTAAGGGTAAAAGTAAGGGTAAGGGTAAGGGTAAGGGTAAGGGTAAGGGTAAGCTTAAGGGTAAAAGCAAGGGTAAGGGTAAGGGTAAGCTTAAGGGTAAAAGCAAGGGTAAGGGTAAGGGTAAGGGTAAGGGTAAGGGTAAGGGTAAGGGTAAGGGTAAGGGTAAGGGTAAGGGTAAGGGTAAGGGTAAGTGTAAGCTTAAGGGTAAAAGCAAGGGTAAGGGTAAGGGTAAGGGTAAGGGTAAGGGTAAGGGTTAAGGTAAGGGTAAGCCTAAGGGTAAAAGCAAGGGTAAGGGTAAGGGTAAGGGTAAGGGTAAGGGTAAGGGTAAGGGTAAGGGTAAGGGAGCTTAAGGGTAAAAGCAAGGGTAAGGGTAAGGGTAAGGGTAAGGGTAAGGGTAAGGGTAAGGGTAAGGGTTAGGGTAAGGGTAAGCTTAAGGGTAAGGGCAAGGGTAAGGGTAAGGGTAAGCTTAAGGGTAAAAGCAAGGGTAAGGGTAAGGGTGAGGGTAAGGGTAAGGATAAGGGTAAGGGTAAAGGTAAGGGTAAGCCTAAGTGTAAAAGCAAGGGTAAGGGTAAGGGTAAGGGTAAGGGTAGGGGTAAGGGTAAGGGTAAGGGTAAGGGTAAGGGTAAGGGTAAGGGTAAGGGTAAGGGTAAGGGTAAGGGTAAGGGTAAGCTTAAGGGTAAAAGCAAGGGTAAGGGTAAGGGTAAGGGTAAGGGTAAGGGTAAGGGTAAGGGTAAGGGTAAGGGTAAGGGTAAGGGTAAGGGTAAGGGTAAGGGTAAGGGTAAGCTTAAGGGTAAGGGTAAGGGTAAGGGTAAGGGTAAGCTTAAGGGTAAAAGCAAGGGTAAGGGTAAGGGTAAGGGTAAGGGTAAGGGTAAGGGTAAGGGTAAGGGTAAGGGTAAGGGTAAGGGTAAGGGTAAGGGTAAGGGTAAGGGTAAGGGTAAGGGTAAGGGTAAGGGTAAGGGTAAGCTTAAGGGTAAAAGCAAGGGTAAGGGTAAGGGTAAGGGTAAGGGTAAGGGTAAGGGTAAGGGTAAGGGTAAGGGTAAGGGTAAGGGTAAGGGTAAGGGTAAGTGTAAGCTTAAGGGTAAAAGCAAGGGTAAGGGTAAGGGTAAGGGTAAGGGTAAAGGTAAGGGTAAGCCTAAGGGTAAAAGCAAGGTTAAGGGTAAGGGTAAGGGTAAGGGTAAGGGTAAGGGTAAGGGTAAGGGTAAGGGTAAGGGTAAGGGTAAGGGTAAGGGTAAGGGTAAGGGTAAGGGTAAGGGTAAGCTTAAGGGTAAAAGCAAGGGTAAGGGTAAGGGTAAGGGTAAAGGTAAGGGTAAGGGTAAGGGTAAGGGTAAGGGTAAGCTTAAGGGAAAAAGCAAGGGTAAGGGTAAGGGTAAGGGTAAGGGTAAGGGTAAGGGTAAGGGTAAGGGTAAGGGTAAGGGTAAGGGTAAGCTTAAGGGTAAAAGCAAGGGTAAGGGTAAGGGTAAGGGTAAGGGTAAGGGTAAGGGTAAGGGTAAGCTCAAGGGTAAAAGCAAGGGTAAGGGTAAGGGTGAGGGTAAGGGTAAGCCTAAGGGTAAAAGCAAGGGTAAGGGTAAGGGTAAGGGTAAGGGTAAGCTTAAGGGTAAAAGCAAGGGTAAGGGTAAGGGTAAGGGTAAGGGTAAGGGTAAGGGTAAGGGTAAGGGTAAGGGTAAGCTTAAGGGTAAAAGCAAGGGTAAGGGTAAGGGTAAGGGTGAGGGTAAGGGTAAGGGTAAGGGTAAAGGTAAGGGTAAGCCTACGGGTAAAAGCAAGGGTAAGGGTAAGGGTAAGGGTAAGGGTAAGGGTAAGGGTAAGGTTAAGGGTAAGGGTAAGGGTAAGGGTAAGGGTAAGGGTAAGGGTAAGGGTAAGGGTAAGGGTAAGGGTAAGGGTAAGCTTAAGGGTAAAAGCAAGGGTAAGGGTAAGGGTAAGGGTAAGGGTAAGGGTAAGCTTAAGGGTAAATGCAAGGGTAAGGGTAAGGGTAAGGGTAAGGGTAAGGGTTAGGGTAAGGGTAAGGGTAAGGGTAAGGGTAAGGGTAAGGGTAAGCTTAAGGGTAAAAGCAAGGGTAAGGGTAAGGGTAAGGGTAAGGGTAAGGGTAAGGGTAAGGGTAAGCTTAAGGGTAAAAGCAAGGGTAAGGGTTAGGGTAAGGGTAAGAGTAAGGGTAAGGGTAAGGGTAAGCTTAAGGGTAAAAGCAAGGGTAAGGGTAAGGGTAAGCTTAAGGGTAAAAGCAAGGGTAAGGGTAAGGGTAAGGGTAAGGGTAAGGGTAAGGGTAAGGGTAAGGGTAAGGGTAAGGGTAAGGGTAAGGGTAAGCTTAAGGGTAAAAGCAAGGGTAAGGGTAAGGGTAAGGGTAAGGGTAAGGGTAAGGGTAAGGGTAAGGGTAAGGGCAAGGGTAAAGGTAAGGGTAAGCCTTAGGGTAAAAGCAAGGGTAAGGGTAAGGGTAAGGGTAAGGGTAAGGGTAAGAGTAAGGGTAAGGGTAAGGGTAAGGGTAAGGGTTAGGGTAAGCTTAAGGGTAAAAGCAAGGGTAAGGGTAAGGGTAAGGGTAAGGGTAAGGGTAAGGGTAAGGGTAAGGGTAAGGGTAAGGGTAAGCTTAAGGGTAAGGGTAAGGGTAAGGGTAAGGGTAAGCTTAAGGGTAAAAGCAAGGGTTAGGGTAAGGGTAAGGGTAAGGGTAAGGGTAAGGGTAAGGGTAAGCTTAAGGGTAAAAGCAAGGGTAAGAGTAAGGGTAAGGGTAAGGGTAAGGGTAAGGGTAAGGGTAAGGGTAAGGGTAAGGGTAAGGGTAAGGGTAAGGGTAAGGGTAAGGGTAAGGGTAAGGGTAAGGGTAAGGGTAAGGGTAAGGGTAAGCTTAAGGGTAAAAGCAAGGGTAAGGGTAAGGGTAAGGGTAAGGGTAAGGGTAAGGGTAAAGGTAAGGGTAAGCCTAAGGGTAAAAGCAAGGGTAAGGGTAAGGGTAAGGGTAAGGGTAAGGGTAAGGGTAAGGGTAAGGGTTAGGGTAAGGGTAAGGGTAAGGGTAAGGGTAAGCTTAAGGGTAAAAGCAAGGGTAAGGGTAAGGGTAAGGGTAAGCTTAAGGGTAAAAGCAAGGGTAAGGGTAAGGGTAAGGGTAAGGGTAAGGGTAAGGGTAAGCTTGAGGGTAAAAGTAAGGGTATGGGTAAGGGTGAGAATAAGAATGAGGGTAAGGGTAAGGGTAAGGGTAAGGGTAAGAGTAAGGGTAAGGGTAAGGGTAAGGGTAAAGGTAAGGGTAAGGGTAAGGGTAAGGGTTAGGGTAAGGGTAAGGGTAAGGGTAAGGGTAAGGGTAAGGGTAAGGGTAAGGGTAACCTTAGGGGTAAAAGCAAGGGTAAGGGTAAGGGTAAGGGTAAGGGTAAGGGTAAGGGTAAGGGTAAGGGTAAGGGTAAGGGTAAAGGTAAGGGTAAGCCTAAGGGTAAAAGCAAGGGTAAGGGTAAGGGTAAGGTTAAGGGTAAGGGTAAGGGTAAGGGTAAGGGTAAGGGTAAGGGTAATGGTAAGGGTAAGGGTAAGGGTAAGGGTAAGGGTAAGGGTAAGGGTAAAGGTAAGGGTAAGGGTAAGGGTAAGCTTAAGGGTAAAAGCAAGGGTAAGGGTAAGGGTAAGGGTAAGGGTAAGGGTAAGGGTAAGGGTAAGCTTAAGGGTAAAAGCAAGGGTAAGGGTAAGGGTAAGGGTAAGGGTAAGGGTAAGGGTAAGGGTAAGCTTAAGGGTAAGGGTAAGGGTAAGGGTAAGCTTAAGGGTAAAAGCAAGGGTAAGGGTAAGGGTAAGGGTAAGGGTAAGGGTAAGGGTAAGGGTAAGGGTAAGGGTGAAGGTAAGCTTAAGGTTAAAAGCAAGGGTAAGGGTAAGGGTAAGGGTAAGGGTAAGGGTAAGGGTAAGGGTAAGCTTAAGGGTAAAAGCAAGGGTAAGGGTAAGGGTAAGGGTAAGGGTAAGGGTAAGGGTAAGGGTAAGCTTAAGGGTAAAAGCAAGGGTAAGGGTAAGGGTAAGGGTAAGGGTAAGCTTAAGGGTAAAAGCAAGGGTAAGGGTAAGGGTAAGGGTAAGGGTAAGGGTGAGGGTAAGGGTAAGGGTAAGGGTAAAGGTAAGGGTAAGCCTAAGGGTAAAAGCAAGGGTAAGGGTAAGGGTAAGGGTAAGGGTAAGGGTAAGGGTAAGGGTAAGGGTAAGGGTAAGGGTAAGGGTAAGCTTAAGGGTATAAGCAAGGGTAAGGGTAAGGGTAAGGGTGAGGGTAAGGGTAAGGGTAAGGGTAAGGGTAAGCTTAAGGGTAAAAGCAAGGGTGAGGGTAAGGGTAAGGGTAAGGGTAAGGGTAAGGGTAAGGGTAAGGGTAAGCTTAAGGGTAAAAGCAAGGGTAAGGGTAAGGGTAAGGGTAAGGGTAAGGGTAAGGGTAAGGGTAAGGGTAAGGGTAAGGGTAAGGGTAAGGGTAAAGGTAAGGGTAAGCCTAAGGGTAAAAGCAAGGGTAAGGGTAAGGGTAAGGGTAAGGGTAAGGGTAAGGGTAAGGGTAAGGGTAAGGGTAAGGGTAAGGGTAAGGGTAAGGGTAAGTGTAAGGGTAAGCTTAAGGGTAAAAGCAAGGGTAAGGGTAAGGGTAAGGGTAAGGGTAAGCCTAAGGGTAAAAGCAAGGGTAAGGGTAAGGGTAAGGGTAAGGGTAAGGGTAAGCTTAAGGGTAAAAGCAAGGGTAAGGGTAAGGGTAAGGGTAAGGGTAAGGGTAAGGGTAAGCTTAAGGGTAAAAGCAAGGGTAAGGGTAAGGGTAAGGGTAAGGGTAAGGGTAAGGGTAAAGGTAAGGGTAAGCCTAAGGGTAAAAGCAAGGGTAAGGGTAAGGGTAAGGGTAAGGGTAAGGGTAAGGGTAAGGGTAAGGGTAAGGGTAAGGGTAAGGGTAAGGGTAAGGGTAAGGGTGAGCTTAAGGGTAAAAGCAAGTAAGGGTAAGGGTAAGGGTAAGGGTAAGGGTAAGGGTAAGGGTAAGCTTAAGGGTAAAAGCAAGGGTAAGGGTAAGGGTAAGGGTAAGGGTAAGGGTAAGGGTAAGGATAAGGGTAAGGGTAAGGGTAAGGGTAAGGGTAAGCTTAAGGGTAAAAGCAAGGGTAAGGGTAAGGGTAAGGGTAAGGGTAAGCTTAAGGGTAAAAGCAAGGGTAAGGGTAAGGGTAAGGGTAAGGGTAAGGGTAAGGGTAAGGGTAAAGGTAAGGGTAAGCCTAAGGGTAAAAGCAAGGGTAAGGGTAAGGGTAAGGGTAAGGGTAAGGGTAAGGGTGAGGGTAAGGGTAAGGGTAAGGGTAAGCTTAAGGGTAAAGCAAGGGTGAGGGTAAGGGTAAGGGTAAGGGTAAGGGTAAGGGTAAGGGTAAGGGTAAGGGTAAGGGTAAGGGTAAGGGTAAGGGTAAGCCTAAGGGTAAAAGCAAGGGTAAGGGTAAGGGTAAGGGTAAGGGTAAGGGTAAGCTTAAGGGTAAAAGCAAGGGTAAGGGTAAGGGTAAGGGTAAGGGTAAGGGTAAGGGTAAGGGTAAGCTTAAGGGTAAAAGCAAGGGTAAGGGTAAGGGTAAGGGTAAGGGTAAGGGTAAGGGTAAAGGTAAGGGTAAGCCTAAGGGTAAAAGCAAGGGTATGGGTAAGGGTAAGGGTAAGGGTAAGGGTAAGGGTAAGGGTAAGGGTAAGGGTAAGGGTAAGGGTAAGGGTAAGGGTAAGGGTAAGGGTAAGGGTAAGGGTAAGGGTAAGCTTAAGGGTAAAAGCAAGGGTAAGGGTAAGGGTAAGGGTAAGGGTAAGGGTAAGGGTAAGGGTAAGGGTAAGGGTAAGCTTAAGGGTAAAAGCAAGGGTAAGGGTAAGGGTAAGGGTAAGGGTAAGGGTAAGGGTAAGGGTAAGGGTAAGGGTAAGGGTAAGGGTAAGGGTAAGGGTAAGGGTAAGGGTAAGTGTAAGGGTAAGCTTAAGGGTAAAAGCAAGGGTAAGGGTAAGGGTAAGGGTAAGGGTAAGGGTAAGGGTAAGGGTAAGGGTAAGGGTAAGGGTAAAGGTAAGCTTAAGGGTAAAAGCAAGGGTAAGGGTAAGGGTGAGGGTAAGGGTAAGGGTAAGGGTAAGCCTAAGGGTAAAAGCAAGGGTAAGGGTAAGGGTAAAAGCAAGGGTAAGGGTAAGGGTAAGGGTAAGGGTAAGGGTAAGGGTAAGGGTAAGGGTAAGGGTAAGGGTAAGGGTAAGGGTAAGCTTAAGGGTAAAAGCAAGGGTAAGGGTAAGGGTAAGGGTCAGGGTAAGGGTAAGTGTAAGCTTAAGGGTAAAAGCAAGGGTAAGGGTAAGGGTAAGGGTAAAGGTAAGGGTAAGCCTTAGGGTAAAAGCGAGGGTAAGGGTAAGGGTAAGGGTAAGGGTAAGGGTAAGGGTAAGGGTAAGGGTAAGCTTAAGGGTAAAAGCAAGGGTAAGGGTAAGGGTAAGGGTAAGGGTAGGGGTAAGGGTAAGGGTAAGGGTAAGGGTAAGGGTAAGCTTAAGGGTAAAAGCAAGGGTAAGGGTAAGGGTAAGGGTAAGGGTAAGGGTAAGGGTAAGGGTAAGGGTAAGGGTAAGGGTAAGGGTAAGGGTAAGGGTAAGGGTAAGGGTAAGGGTAAGCTTAAGGGTAAAAGCAAGGGTAAGGGTTAGGGTAAGGGTAAGGGTAAGGGTTAGGGTCAGCTTGAGGGTAAAAGCAAGGGTAAGGGTAAGGGTAAGGGTAAGGGTAAAGGTAAGGGTAAGCCTAAGGGTAAAAGCAAGGGTAAGGGTAAGGGTAAGGGTAAGGGTAAGGGTAAGGGTAAGGGTAAGGGTAAGGGTAAGGGTAAGGGTAAGCTTAAGGGTATAAGCAAGGGTAAGGGTAAGGGTAAGGGTGAGGGTAAGGGTAAGGGTAAGGGTAAGCTTAAGGGTAAAAGCAAGGTTAAGGGTAGGGGTAAGGGTAAGGGTAAGGGTAAGGGTAAGGGTAAGGGTAAGCTTAAGGGTAAAAGCAAGGGTAAGGGTAAGGGTAAGGGTAAGGGTAAGGGTAAGGGTAAGGGTAAGGGTAAGGGTAAGGGTAAGGGTAAAGGTTAGGGTAAGCCTAAGGGTAAAAGCAAGGGTAAGGGTAAAGGTAAGGGTAAGGGTAAGGGTAAGGGTAAGGGTAAGGGTAAGGGTAAGGGTAAGGGTAAGGGTAAGGGTAAGGGTAAGGGTAAGGGTAAGGGTAAGGGTAAGGGTAAGGGTAAGGGTAAGCTTAAGGGTAAAAGCAAGGGTAAGGGTAAGGGTAAGGGTAAGGGTAAGCCTAAGGGTAAAACAAGGGTAAGGGTAAGGGTAAGGGTAAGGGTAAGGGTTAGCTTAAGGGTAAAAGCAAGGGTAAGGGTAAGGGTAAGGGTGAGGGTAAGGGTAAGCTTAAGGGTTAAAGCAAGGGTAAGGGTAAGGGTAAGGGTAAGGGTAAGGGTAAAGGTAAGGGTAAGCCTAAGGGTAAAAGCAAGGGTAAGGGTAAGGGTAAGGGTAAGGGTAAGGGTAAGGGTAAGGGTAAGGGTCAGGGTAAGGGTAAGGGTAAGGGTAAGGGTAAGGGTAAGGGTAAGCTTAAGGGTAAAAGCAAGGGTAAGGGTAAGGGTGAGGGTAAGTTTAAGGGTAAGGGTAAGGGTAAGGGTAAGGGTAAGGGTAAGCTTAAGGGTAAAAGCAAGGGTAAGGGTAAGGGTAAGGGTGAGGGTAAGGGTAAGGGTAAGGGTAAGGGTAAGCTTAAGGGTAAAAGCAAGGGTAAGGGTAAGGGTAAGGGTAAGGGTAAGGGTAAGGGTAAGGGTAAGGGTAAGGGTAAGCTTAAGGGTAAAAGCAAGGGTAAGGGTAAGGGTAAGGGTAAGGGTAAGGGTAAGGGTAAGGGTAAGGGTAAGGGTAAGGGTAAGGGTAAGGGTAAGGGTAAGGGTAAAGGTAAGGGTAAGCCTAAGGGTAAAAGCAAGGGTAAAGGTAAGGGTTAGGGTAAGGGTAAGGGTAAGGGTAAGGGTAAGGGTAAGGGTAAGGGTAAGGGTAAGGGTAAGGGTAAGGGTAAGGGTAAGGGTAAGGGTAAGGGTAAGGGTAAGGGTAAGTGTAAGGGTAAGGGTAAGGGTAAGCTCAAGGGTAAAAGCAAGGGTAAGGGTAAGGGTAAGGGTAAGGGTAAGGGTAAGGGTAAGGGTAAGGGTAAGGGTAAGCTTAAGGGTAAGGGTAAGGGTAAGGGTAAAGGTAAGGGTAAGCCTAAGGGTAAAAGCAAGGGTAAGGGTAAGGGTTAGGGTAAGGGTAAGGGTAAGGGTAAGGGTAAGGGTAAGGGTAAGTGTAAGGGTAAGGGTAAGGGTAAGCTTAAGGGTAAAAGCAAGGGTAAGGGTAAGGGTAAGGGTAAGGGTAAGGGTAAGGGTAAGGGTGAGGGTAAGGGTGAGGGTAAGGGTAAGCTTAAGGGTGAGGGTAAGGGTAAGGGTAAGGGTAAGCCTAAGGGTAAAAGCAAGGGTAAGGGTAAGGGTAAGGGTAAGGGTAAGGGTAAGCTTAAGGGTAAAAGCAAGGGTAAGGGTAAGGGTAAGGGTAAGGGTAAGGGTAAGCTTAATGGTAAAAGCAAGGGTTAGGGTAAGGGTAAGGGTAAGGGTAAGGGTAAGGGTAAAGGTAAGGGTAAGCCTAAGGGTAAAAGCAAGGGTAAGGGTAAGAGTAAGGGTAAGGGTAAGGGTAAGGGTAAAGGTAAGGGTAAGGGTAAGGGTAAGGGTAAGCTAAAGGGTAAAAGCAAGGGTAAGGGTAAGGGTAAGGGTAAGGGTAAGGGTAAGGGTAAGGGTAAGGGTAAGGGTAAGGGTAAGGGTAAGGGTAAGGGTAAGGGTAAGGGTAAGGTTAAGGGTAAGGGTAAGGGTAAGGGTAAGGGTAAGGGTAAGGGTAAGCTTAAGGGTAAAAGCAAGGGTGAGGGTAAGGGTAAGGGTAAGGGTAAGGGTAAGGGTAAGGGTAAGGGTAAGGGTAAGGGTAAGGGTAAGGGTAAGGGTAAGCTTAAGGGTAAAAGCAAGGGTAAGGGTAAGGGTAAGGGTAAGGGTAAGGGTAAGGGTAAGGGTAAGGGTAAGGGTAAGGGTAAGGGTAAAGGTAAGGGTAAGCCTAAGGGTAAAAGCAAGGGTAAGGGTAAGGGTAAGGGTAAGGGTGAGGGTAAGGGTAAGCTTAAGGGTAAAAGCAAGGGTAAGGGTAAGGGTAAGGGTAAGGGTAAGGGTAAGGGTAAGGGTAAGGGTAAGGGTAAGGGTAAGGGTAAGCTTAAGGGTAAGGATAAGGGTAAGGGTAAAAGCAAGGGTAAGGGTAAGGGTAAGGGTAAGGGTAAGGGTAAGCTTAAGGGTAAAAGCAAGGGTAAGGGTAAGGGTAAGGGTAAGGGTAAGGGTAAGGGTAAGGGTAAGGGTAAGGGTAAGGGTAAGCTTAAGGGTAAGGGTAAGGGTAAGGGTAAGGGTAAGCTTAAGGGTAAAAGCAAGGGTAAGGGTAAGGGTAAGGGTAAGGGTAAGGGTAAGGGTAAGGGTAAGGGTAAGGGTAAGGGTAAGGGTAAGGGTAAGCTTAAGGGTAAAAGCAAGGGTAAGGGTAAGGGTAAGGGTAAGGGTAAGGGTAAGGGTAAGGGTAAGGGTAAGGGTAAGGGTAAGGGTAAGCTTAAGGGTAAAAGCAAGGGTAAGGGTAAGGGTAAGGGTAAGGGTAAGGGTAAGGTTAAGGGTAAGGGTAAGGGTAAAGGTAAGGGTAAGCCTAAGGGTGAAAGCAAGGGTAAGGGTAAGGGTAAGGGTAAGGGTAAGGGTAAGAGTAAGGGTAAGGGTAAGGGTAAGGGTAAGCTTAAGGGTAAAAGCAAGGGTAAGGGTAAGGGTAAGCCTAAGGGTAAAAGCAAGGGTAAGGGTAAGGGTAAGGGTAAGGGTAAGGGTAAGCTAAAGGGTAAAAGCAAGGGTAAGGGTAAGGGTAAGGGTAAGGGTAAGGGTAAGGGTAAGGGTAAGGGTAAGCTTAAGGGTAAAAGCAAGGGTGAGGGTAAGGGTAAGGGTAAGGGTAAGGGTAAGGGTAAGGGTAAGCTTAAGGGTAAAAGCAAGGGTAAGGGTAAGGGTAAGGGTAAGGGTAAGGGTAAGGGTAAGGGTAAGGGTAAAGGTAAGGGTAAGGGTAAGGGTAAGGGTAAGGGTAAGGGTAAGGGTAAGGGTAAGGGTAAGGGTAAGGGTAAGGGTAAGGGTAAGGGTAAGGGTAAGGGTAAGGGTAAGGGTAAGCTTAAGGGTAAAAGCAAGGGTAAGGGTAAGGGTAAGGGTAAGGGTAAGCCTAAGGGTAAAAGCAAGGGTAAGGGTAAGGGTAAGGGTAAGGGTAAGGGTAAGCTTAAAGGTAAAAGCAAGGGTAAGGGTAAGGGTAAGGGAAAGGGTAAGGGTAAGGGTAAGCCTAAGGGTAAAAGCAAGGGTAAGGGTAAGGGTAAGGGTAAGGGTTAGGGTAAGGGTAAGGGTAAGGGTAAAGGTAAGGGTAAGCCTAAGGGTAAAAGCAAGGGTAAGGGTAAGGGTAAGGGTAAGGGTAAGGGTAAGGGTAAGGGTAAGGGTAAGGGTAAGGGTAAGAGTAAGGGTAAGGGTAAGCTTATGGGTAAAAGCAAGGGTAAGGGTAAGGGTAAGGGTAAGGGTAAGGGTAAGGGTAAGGGTAAGGGTAAGCTTAAGGGTAAGGGTAAGGGTAAGGGTAAGGGTAAGCTCAAGGGTAAAAGCAAGGGTAAGGGTAAGGGTAAGGGTAAGGGTAAGGGTAAGGGTAAGGGTAAGGGTAAGCTTAAGGGTAAAAGCAAGGGTAAGGGTAAGGGTAAGGGTAAGGGTAAGGGTAAGGGTAAGGGTAAGGGTAAGGGTAAGGGTAAGGGTAAGGGTAAGGGTAAGGGTAAGCTTAAGGGTAAGGGTAAGGGTAATGGTAAGGGTAAGCTTAAGGGTAAAAGCAAGGGTAAGAGTAAGGGTAAGGGTAAGGGTAAGGGTAAGGGTAAGGGTAAGGGTAAGGGTAAGCTTAAGGGTAAGGGTAAGGGTAAGGGTAAGGGTAAGCTTAAGGGTAAAAGCAAGGGTAAGGGTAAGGGTAAGGGTAAGGGTAAGGGTAAGGGTAAGGGTAAGGGTAAGGGTAAGGGTAAGGGTAAGGGTAAGCTTAAGGGTAAGGGTAAGGGTAAGGGTAAGGGTAAGCTTAAGGGTAAAAGCAAGGGTAAGGGTAAGGGTAAGGGTAAGGGTAAGCTTAAGGGTAAAAGCAAGGGTAAGGGTAAGGGTAAGGGTAAGGGTAAGGGTAAGGGTAAGGGTAAGGGTAAGGGTAAGGGTAAGGGTAAGGGTAAGGGTAAGGGTAAGCTTAAGGGTAAGGGTAAGGGTAAGGGTAAGGGTAAGCTTAAGGGTAAAAGCAAGGGTAAGGGTAAGGGTAAGGGTAAGGGTGAGGGTAAGGGTAAGGGTAAGGGTAAGGGTAAGGGTAAGCTTAAGGGTAAAAGTAAGGGTAAGGATAAGGGTAAGGGTAAGGGTAAGGGTAAGGGTAAGGGTTAGGGTAAGGGTAAGGGTGAGCTTAAGGGTAAAAGCAAGGGTAAGGGTAAGGGTAAGGGTAAGGGTAAGGGTAAGGGTAAGGGTAAGGGTAAGGGTAAGGGTAAGCTTAAGGGTAAAAGCAAGGGTAAGGGTAAGGGTAAGGGTAAGGGTAAGCCTAAGGGTAAAAGCAAGGGTAAGGGTAAGGGTAAGGGTAAGGGTAAGGGTAAGGGTAAGGGTAAGGGTAAGGGTAAGGGTAAGCTTAAGGGTAAAAGCAAGGGTAAGGGTAAGGGTAAGGGTAAGGCTTACCCTTACCCTTACCCTTACCCTTGCTTTTACCCTTAAGCTTACCCTTACCCTTACCCTTACCCTCACCCTTACCCTTACCCTTACCCTTACCCTTACCCTTTCCCTTACCCTTACCCTTACCCTTACCCTCACCTTTACCCTAACCCTTACCCTTACCCTTGCTTTTACCCTTAGGCTTACCCTTACCTTTACCCTTACCCTTACCCTTACTCTTACCCTTGCTTTTACCCTTAAGCTTACCCTTACCCTTACCCTTACCCTTACCCTTACCCTTACCCTTACCCTTACCCTTACCCTTACCCTTGCTTTTACACTCAAGCTTACCTTTACCCTTACCCTTACCCTTACCCTTACCCTTGCTTTTACCCTTAAGCTTACCCTTACCCTTACCCTTTTCCTTACCCTTAAGCTTAACCTTACCCTTACCCTTACCCTTACCCTTACCCTTACCCTTACCCTTACCCTTACCCTTACCCTTGCTTTTACCCTTAAGCTTACCCTTACCCTTACCCTTACCCTTACCCTTAACCTTACACTTACCCTTACCCTTACCCTTACCCTTACCCTTACCCTTGCATTTACCCTTAGGCTTACCCTTACCTTTACCCTTACCCTTACCCTTACCCTTACCCTTACCCTTACCCTTACCCTTGCTTTTACCCTTAAGCTTACCCTTACCCTTACCCTTACCCTTACCCTTACCCTTACCCTTACCCTTACCCTTACCCTTGCTTTTACCCTAAAGCTTACCCTTACCCTTACCCTTACCCTTACCCTTACCCTTACCCTTACCCTTACCCTTACCCTTGCTTTTACCCTTAAGCTTACCCTTACCCTTACCCTTACCCTTACCCTTACGCTTACCCTTACCCTTACCCTTGCTTTTACCCTTAAGCTTACCCTTACCCTTACCCTTACCCTTACCCTTACCCTTACCCTTACCCTTACCCTTACCCTTACCCTTACCCTTACCCTTACCCTTACCCTTACCCTTGCTTTTACCCTTAGGCTTACCCTTACATTTACCCTTACCCTTACCCTTACCCTTGCTTTTACCCTTAAGCTTACCCTTACCCTTACCCTTACCCTTACCCTTACCCTTACCCTTACCCTTACCCTTACCCTTACCCTTACCCTTACCCTTACCCTTACCCTTACCCTTGCTTTTACCCTTAGGCTTACCCTTACCTTTACCCTTACCCTTACCCTTACCCTTACCCTTACCCTTACCCTTACCCTTACCCTTGCTTTTACCCTTAAGCTTACCCTTACCCTTACCCTTTCCCTTACCCTTACCCTTACCCTTGCTTTTACCTTTAAGCTTACCCTTACCCTTACCCATACCCTTACCCTTACCCTTGCTTTTACCCTTAGGCTTACCCTTACCCTTACCCTTACCCTTACCCTTGCTTTTACCCTTAAGCTTACCCTTACCCTTACCCTTACCCTTACCCTTACCCTTACCCTTACCCTTACCCTTACCCTTACCCTTACCCTTACCCTTACCTTTACCCTTACCCTTACCCTTACCCTTACCCTTACCCTTACCCTTACCCTTACCCTTACCCTTGCTTTTACCCTTAAGCTTACCCTTACCCTTACCCTTACCCTTACCCTTACCCTTACCCTTACCCTTACCCTTACCCTTACCCTTACCCTCACCCTTGCTTTTACCCTTAAGCTTACCCTTACCCTTACCCTTACCCTTACCCTTACCCTTACCCTTACCCTTACCCTTACCCTTGCTTTTACCCTTAAGCTTACCCTTACCCTTACCCTTACCCTTACCCTTACCCTTGCTTTTACCCTTAGGCTTACCCTTACCCTTACCCTTACCCTTACCCTTGCTTTTACCCTTAAGCTTACCCTTACCCTTACCCTTACCCTTACTCTTACCCTTACCCTTACCCTTACCCTTGCTTTTACCCTTAGGCTTACCCTTACCTTTACCCTTACCCTTACCCTTACCCTTACCCTTACCCTTACCCTTACCCTTACCCTTACCCTTACCCTTGCTTTTACCCTTAAGCTTAACCTTACCCTTACCCTTACCCTTACCCTTACCCTTACCCTTACCCTTACCCTTACCCTTACCCTTGCTTTTACCCTTAAGCTTACCCTTACCCTTACCCTTACCCTTACCCTTACCCTTACCCTTACCCTTACCCTTACCCTTACCCTTGCTTTTACCCTTAAGCTTACCCTTACCCTTACCCTTACCCTTAAGCTTACCCTTACCCTTACCCTTACCCTTACCCTTACCCTTACCCTTACCCTTTCCCTTACCCTTGCTTTTACCCTTAAGCTTACCCTTACCCTTACCCTTACCCTTACCCTTACCCTTGCTTTTACCCTTACCCTTATCCTTACCCTTAAGCTTACCCTTACCCTTACCCTTACCCTTACCCTTACCCTTACCCTTACCCTTACCCTTACCCTTACCCTTGCTTTTACCCTTAAGCTTACCCTTACCCTTACCCTTACCCTTACCCTTAAGCTTACCCTTACCCTTACCCTTACCCTTACCCTTACCCTTACCCTTACCCTTACCCTTACCCTTACCCTTGCTTTTACCCTTAAGCTTACCCTTACCCTCACCCTTACCCTTACCCTTACCCTTACCCTTGCTTTTACCCTTACCCTTATCCTTACCCTTAAGCTTACCCTTACCCTTACCCTTACCCTTACCCTTACCCTTACCCTTACCCTTACCCTTACCCTTACCCTTACCCTTACCCTTGCTTTTACCCTTAAGCTTACCCTTACCCTTACCCTTACCCTTACCCTTACCCTTACCCTTACCCTTGCTTTTACCCTAAAGCTTACCCTTACCCTTACCCTTACCCTTACCCTTACCCTTACCCTTACCCTTACCCTTACCCTTGCTTTTACCCTTAAGCTTACCCTTACCCTTACCCTTACCCTTACCCTTACCCTTACGCTTACCCTTACCCTTACCCTTGCTTTTACCCTTAAGCTTACCCTTACCCTTACCCTTACCCTTACCCTTACCCTTACCCTTACCCTTACCCTTACCCTTACCCTTACCCTTGCTTTTACCCTTAGGCTTACCCTTACCTTTACCCTTACCCTTACCCTTACCCTTACCCTTACCCTTACCCTTGCTTTTACCCTTAAGCTTACCCTTACCCTTACCCTTACCCTTACCCTTACCCTTACCCTTACCCTTACCCTTACCCTTACCCTTACCCTTACCCTTACCCTTACTCTCACCTTTACCCTTACCCTTACCCTTACCCTTGCTTTTACCCTTAGGCTTACCCTTACCTTTACCCTTACCCTTACCCTTACTCTTACCCTTGCTTTTACCCTTAAGCTTACCCTTACCCTTACCCTTACCCTTACCCTTACCCTTACCCTTACCCTTACCCTTACCCTTACCCTTGCTTTTACACTTAAGCTTACCCTTACCCTTACCCTTACCCTTACCCTTACCCTTGCTTTTACCCTTAAGCTTACCCTTACCCTTACCCTTTTCCTTACCCTTAAGCTTAACCTTACCCTTACCCTTACCCTTACCCTTACCCTTACCCTTACTCTTACCCTTACCCTTACCCTTGCTTTTACCCTTAAGCTTACCCTTACCCTTACCCTTACCCTTAACCTTACACTTACCCTTACCCTTACCCTTACCCTTACCCTTACCCTTGCATTTACCCTTAGGCTTACCCTTACCTTTACCCTTACCCTTACCCTTACCCCTACCCTTACCCTTACCCTTACCCTTACCCTTACCCTTACCCTTACCCTTGCTTTTACCCTTAAGCTTACCCTTACCCTTACCCTTACCCTTACCCTTACCCTTACCCTTACCCTTACCCTTGCTTTTACCCTAAAGCTTACCCTTACCCTTACCCTTATCCTTACCCTTACCCTTACCCTTACCCTTACCCTTACCCTTGCTTTTACCCTTAAGCTTACCCTTACCCTTACCCTTACCCTTACCCTTACGCTTACCCTTACCCTTACCCTTGCTTTTACCCTTAAGCTTACCCTTACCCTTACCCTTACCCTTACCCTTACCCTTACCCTTACCCTTACCCTTACCCTTACCCTTACCCTTACCCTTACCCTTACCCTTACCCTTACCCTTGCTTTTACCCTTAGGCTTACCCTTACATTTACCCTTACCCTTACCCTTACCCTTACCCTTACCCTTACCCTTACCCTTACCCTTGCTTTTACCCTTAAGCTTACCCTTACCCTTACCCTTACCCTTACCCTTACCCTTACCCTTACCCTTACCCTTACCCTTACCCTTACCCTTACCCTTACCCTTACCCTTACCCTTACCCTTACCCTTACCCTTACCCTTGCTTTTACCCTTAGGCTTACCCTTACCTTTACCCTTACCCTTACCCTTACCCTTACCCTTACCCTTACCCTTACCCTTACCCTTGCTTTTACCCTTAAGCTTACCCTTACCCTTACCCTTTCCCTTACCCTTACCCTTACCCTTGCTTTTACCTTTAAGCTTACCCTTACCCTTACCCATACCCTTACCCTTACCCTTGCTTTTACCCTTAGGCTTACCCTTACCCTTACCCTTACCCTCTTACCCTTACCCTTGCTTTTACCCTTAAGCTTACCCTTACCCTTACCCTTACCTTACCTTACCCTTACCCTTACCCTTACCCTTACCTTACCCTTACCCTTACCCTTCTTACCTTACCCTTACCCTTACCCTACCCTTACCCTTACCCTTACCCTTACCCTTACCCTTACCCTTGCCTTTACCCTTAAGCTTACCCTTACCCCTTACCCTTACCCTTACCCTTACCCTTACCCTTACCCTTACCCTTACCCTTACCCTCACCCTTGCTTTTACCCTTAAGCTTACCCTTACCTTACCCTTACCCTTACCCTTACCCTTACCCTTACCCTTACCCTTGCTTTTACCCTTAAGCTTACCCTTACCCTTACCCTTACCCTTACCCTTACCCTTACCCTTGCTTTTACCCTTAGGCTTACCCTTACCCTTACCCTTACCCTTACCCTTGCTTTTACCCTTAAGCTTACCCTTACCCTTACCCTTACCCTTACTCTTACCCTTACCCTTACCCTTACCCTTACCCTTACCCTTGCTTTTACCCTTAGGCTTACCCTTACCTTTACCCTTACCCTTACCCTTACCCTTACCCTTACCCTTACCCTTACCCTTACCCTTGCTTTTACCCTTAAGCTTAACCTTAACCTTACCCTTACCCTTACCCTTACCCTTACCCTTACCCTTACCCTTGCTTTTACCCTTAAGCTTACCCGTACCCTTACCCTTACCCTTACCCTTACCCTTACCCTTACCCTTACCCTTACCCTTACCCTTACCCTTGCTTTTATCCTTAAGCTTACCCTTACCCTTACCCTTACCCTTACCCTTAAGCTTACCCTTACCCTTACCCTTACCCTTACCCTTACCCTTACCCTTACCCTTTCCCTTACCCTTGCTTTTACCCTTAAGCTTACCCTTACCCTTACCCTTACCCTTACCCTTACCCTTGCTTTTACCCTTACCCTTATCCTTACCCTTAAGCTTACCCTTACCCTTACCCTTACCCTTACCCTTACCCTTACCCTTACCCTTACCCTTACCCTTACCCTTGCTTTTACCCTTAAGCTTACCCTTACCCTTACCCTTACCCTTACCCTTAAGCTTACCCTTACCCTTACCCTTACCCTTACCCTTACCCTTACCCTTACCCTTACCCTTACCCTTGCTTTTACCCTTAAGCTTACCCTTACCCTTACCCTTACCCTTACCCTTGCTTTTACCCTTACCCTTATCCTTACCCTTAAGCTTACCCTTACCCTTACCCTTACCCTTACCCTTACCCTTACCCTTACCCTTACCCTTACCCTTACCCTTACCCTTACCCTTGCTTTTACCCTTAAGCTTACCCTTACCCTTACCCTTACCCTTACCCTTACCCTTACCCTTACCCTTGCTTTTACCCTAAAGCTTACCCTTACCCTTACCCTTACCCTTACCCTTACCCTTACCCTTACCCTTACCCTTACCCTTGCTTTTACCCTTAAGCTTACCCTTACCCTTACCCTTACCCTTACCCTTACGCTTACCCTTACCCTTACGCTTACCCTTACCCTTACCCTTGCTTTTACCCTTAAGCTTACCCTTACCCTTACCCTTACCCTTACCCTTACCCTTACCCTTACCCTTACCCTTACCCTTACCCTTACCCTTACCCTTGCTTTTACCCTTAGGCTTACCCTTACCTTTACCCTTACCCTTACCCTTACCCTTACCCTTACCCTTACCCTTGCTTTTACCCTTAAGCTTACCCTTACCCTTACCCTTACCCTTACCCTTACCCTTACCCTTACCCTTACCCTTACCCTTACCCTTACCCTTACCCTTACCCTTACCCTTACCCTTACCCTTACCCTTGCTTTTACCCTTAGGCTTACCCTTACCTTTACCCTTACCCTTACCCTTACCCTTACCCTTACCCTTACCCTTGCTTTTACCCTTAAGCTTACCCTTACCCTTACCCTTTCCCTTACCCTTACCCTTACCCTTGCTTTTACCTTTAAGCTTACCCTTACCCTTACCCATACCCTTACCCTTACCCTTGCTTTTACCCTTAGGCTTACCCTTACCCTTACCCTTACCCTTACCCTTGCTTTTACCCTTAAGCTTACCCTTACCCTTACCCTTACCCTTACCCTTACCCTTACCCTTACCCTTACCCTTACCCTTACCCTTACCTTTACCTTTACCCTTACCCTTACCCTTACCCTTACCCTTACCCTTACCCTTACCCTTACCCTTACCCTTACCCTTGCTTTTACCCTTAAGCTTACCCTTACCCTTACCCTTACCCTTACCCTTACCCTTACCCTTACCCTTACCCTTACCCTTACCCTTACCCTCACCCTTGCTTTTACCCTTAAGCTTACCCTTACCCTTACCCTTACCCTTACCCTTACCCTTACCCTTACCCTTACCCTTACCCTTACCCTTACCCTTGCTTTTACCCTTAAGCTTACCCTTACCCTTACCCTTACCCTTACCCTTACCCTTGCTTTTACCCTTAGGCTTACCCTTACCCTTACCCTTACCCTTACCCTTGCTTTTACCCTTAAGCTTACCCTTACCCTTACCCTTACCCTTACTCTTACCCTTACCCTTACCCTTACCCTTACCCTTACCCTTACCCTTGCTTTTACCCTTAGGCTTACCCTTACCTTTACCCTTACCCTTACCCTTACCCTTACCCTTACCCTTACCCTTGCTTTTACCCTTAAGCTTAACCTTACCCTTACCCTTACCCTTACCCTTACCCTCACCCTTACCCTTACCCTTACCCTTGCTTTTACCCTTGAGCTTACCCTTACCCTTACCCTTACGCTTACCCTTACCCTTACCCTTACCCTTACCCTTACCCTTACCCTTACCCTTACCCTTGCTTTTACCCTTAAGCTTACCCTTACCCATACCCTTACCCTTACCCTTAAGCTTACCCTTACCCTTACCCTTACCCTTACCCTTACCCTTACCCTTACCCTTACCCTTACCCTTACCCTTACCCTTGCTTTTACCCTTAAGCTTACCCTTACCCTTACCCTTACCCTTGCTTTTACCCTTACCCTTATCCTTACCCTTAAGCTTACCCTTACCCTTACCCTTACCCTTACCCTTACCCTTACCCTTACCCTTACCCTTACCCTTACCCTTACCCTTACCCTTGCTTTTACCCTTAAGCTTACCCTTACCCATACCCTTACCCTTACCCTTACCCTTACCCTTGCTTTTACCCTTAGGCTTACCCTTACCTTTACCCTTACCCTTACCCTTACCCTTACCCTTACCCTTACCCTTACCCTTACCCTTACCCTTGCTTTTACCCTTAAGCTTACCCTTACCCTTACCCTTACCCTTACCCTTACCCTTACCCTTACCCTTACCCCTACCCTTACCCTTACCCTTACCCTCACCCTTGCTTTTACCCTTAAGCTTACCCTTACCCTTACCCTTACCCTTACCCTTACCCTTACCCTTACCCTTACCCTTACCCTTACCCTTACCCTTACCCTTACCCTTACCCTTACCCTTACCCTTACCCTTACCCTTGCTTTTACCCTTAAGCTTACCCTTACCCTTACCCTTACCCTTACCCTTACCCTTACCCTTACCCTTACCCTTACCCTTACCCTTACCCTTGCTTTTACCCTTAGGCTTACCCTTACCTTTACCCTTACCCTTACCCTTACCCTTACCCTTACCCTTACCCTTGCTTTTACCCTTAAGCTTATCCTTACCCTTACCCTTACCCTTACCCTTACCCTTACCCTTGCTTTTACCCTTAAGCTTACCCTTACCCTTACCCTTACCCTTACCCTTACCCTTGCTTTTACCCTTAGGCTTACCCTTACCCTTACCCTTACCCTTACCCTTAAGCTTACCCTTACCCTTACCCTTACCCTTACCCTTACCCTTACCCTTACCCTTACCCTTACCCTTACCCTTGCTTTTACCCTTAAGCTTACCCTTACCCTTACCCTTACACTTACCCTTACCCTTACCCTTACCCTTACCCTTACCCTTACCCTAACCCTTACCCTTACCCTTGCTTTTACCCTTAGGCTTACCCTTACCTTTACCCTTACCCTTACCCTTACCCTTAAGCTTACCCTTACCCTTACCCTTACCCTTACCCTTACCCTTACCCTTACCCTTACCCTTACCCTTACCCTTACCCTTACCCTTGCTTTAACCCTTAAGCTTACCCTTACCCTCACCCTTACCCTTACCCTTACCCTTGCTTTTACCCTTAAGCTTACCCTTACCCTTACCCTTACCCTTACCCTTACCCTTGTTTTACCCTTAGGCTTACCCTTACCCTTACCCTTACCCTTACCCTTGCTTTTACCCTTAAGCTTACCCTTACCCTTACCCTTACCCTTACCCTTACCCTTACCCTTACCCTTACCCTTACCCTTACCTTTACCCTTACCCTTGCTTTTACCCTTAGGCTTACCCTAACCTTTACCCTTACCCTTACCCTTACCCTTACCCTTACCCTTACCCTTACCCTTACCCTTACCCTTACCCTTACCCTTACCCTTGCTTTTACCCTTAAGCTTACCCTTACCCTTACCCTTACCCTTACCCTTACCCTTACCCTTACCCTTACCCTTACCCTTGCTTTTACCCTTAAGCTTACCCTTACCCTTACCCTTACCCTCACCCTTACTCTTACCCTTACCCTTGCTTATACCCTTAAGCTTACCCTTACCCTTACCCTTACCCTTACCCTTACCCTTACCCTTACCCTTACCCTTACCCTTACCCTTACCCTTACCCTTACCCTTGCTTTTACCCTTAGGCTTACCCTTACCTTTACCCTTACCCTTACCCTTACCCTTACCCTTACCCTTACCCTTGCTTTTACCCTCAAGCTTACCCTTACCCTTACCCTTACCCTTACCCTTACCCTAACCCTTACCCTTGCTTTTACCCTTAAGCTTACCCTTACCCTTACCCTTACCCTTACCCTTACCCTTACCCTTACCCTTGCTTTTACCCTTAAGCTTACCCTTACCCTTACCCTTACCCTTACCCTTACCCTTACCCTTACCCTTACCCCTGCTTTTACCCTTAAGCTTACCCTTACCCTTACCCTTACCCTTACCCTTACCCTTACCCTTACCCTTACCCTTACCCTTACCCTTACCCTTACCCTTGCTTTTACCCTAAGGCTTACCCTTACCTTTACCCTTACACTTACCCTTACCCTTGCTTTTACCCTTAAGCTTACACTTACCCTTACCCTTACCCTTACCCTTACCCTTACCCTTGCTTTTACCCTTAAGCTTACCCTTACCCTTACCCTTACCCTTACCCTTACCCTTACCCTTACCCTTACCCTTACCCTTACCCTTACCCTTACCCTTACCCTTACCCTTACCCTTACCCTTACCCTTGCTTTTACCCTTACCCTTACCATTGCTTTTACCCTTAGGCTTACCCTTACCCTTACCCTTACCCTTACCTTTACCCTTACCCTTACCCTTGCTTTTACCCTTAAGCTTACTCTTACCCTTACCCTTACCCTTACCCTTACCCTTACCCTTACCCTTACCCTTGCTTTTACCCTCAAGCTTACCCTTACCCTTACCCTTACCCTTACCCTTACCCTTACACTTACCCTTACCCTTACCCTTACCCTTACCCTTACCCTTACCCTTACCCTTACCCTTACCCTTACCCTTGCTTTTACCCTTAAGCTTACCCTTACCCTTACCCTTACCCTTACCCTTACCCTTACCCTTACCCTTACCCTTACCCTTACCCTTACCCTTACCCTTACCCTTACCCTTACCCTTGCTTTTACCCTTAAGCTTACCCTTACCCTTACCCTTACCCTTACCCTTACCCTTACCCTTACCCTTACCCTTACCCTTACCCTTACCCTTACCCTTACCCTTACCCTTACCCATACCCTTGCTTTTACCCTTAGGCTTACCCTTACCTTTACCCTTACCCTTACCCTTACCCTTACCCTTACCCTTACCCTCACCCTTGCTTTTACCCTTAAGCTTACCCTTACCCTAACCCTTACCCTTACCCTTACCCTTACCCTTGCTTTTACCCTTAAGCTTACCCTTACCCTTACCCTTACCCTTACCCTTACCCTTGCTTTTACCCTTAGGCTTACCCTTACCCTTACCCTTACCCTTACCCTTACCCTTACCCTTACCCTTACCCTTACCCTTACCCTTACCCTTACCCTCACCCTTGCTTTTACCCTTAAGCTTACCCTTACCCTTACCCTTACCCTTACCCTTACCCTTACCCTTACCCTTACCCTTACCCTTACCCTTACCCTTACCCTTACCCTTGCTTTCACCCTTAGGCTTACCCTTACCTTTACCCTTACCCTTACCCTTACCCTTACCCTTACCCTTACCCTTACCCTTGCTTTTACCCTTAAGCTTACACTTACCCTTACCCTTACCCTTACCCTTACCCTTACCCTTACCCTTGCTTTCACCCTAAAGCTTACCCTTACCCTCACCCTTACCCTTACCCTTACCCTTACCCTTACCCTTACCCTTACCCTTACCCTTGCTTTTACCCTTAAGCTTACCCTTACCCTTACCCTTACCCTTACCCTTACCCTTACCCTTACCCTTACCCTTACCCTTGCTTTTACCCTTAAGCTTACCCTTACCCTTACCCTTACCCTTACCCTTACCCTTACCCTTACCCTTACCCTTACCCTTACCCTTACCCTTACCCTTACCCTTACCCTTACCCTTACCCTTGCTTTTACCCTTAGGCTTACCCTTACCTTTACCCTTACCCTTACCCTTACCCTTACCCTTACCCTTACCCTTACCCTTACCCTTGCTTTTACCCTTAAGCTTACCCTTTCCCTTACCCTTACCCTTACCCTTACCCTTACCCTTACCCTTACCCTTACCCTTACCCTTACCCTTACCCTTACCCTTACCCTTACCCTTACCCTTGCTTTTACCCTTAGGCTTACCCTTACCTTTACCCTTACCCTTACCCTTACCCTTACCCTTACCCTTACCCTTACCCTTGCTTTTACCCTTAAGCTTACCCTTACCCTTACCCTTTCCCTTACCCTTACCCTTACCCTTGCTTTTACCTTTAAGCTTACCCTTACCCTTACCCATACCCTTACCCTTACCCTTGCTTTTACCCTTAGGCTTACCCTTACCCTTACCCTTACCCTTACCCTTACCCTTACCCTTACCCTTACCCTTACCCTTACCCTTACCTTTACCCTTACCCTTACCCTTACCCTTACCCTTACCCTTACCCTTACCCTTACCCTTACCCTTACCCTTACCCTTACCCTTACCCTTGCTTTTACCCTTAAGCTTACCCTTACCCTTACCCTTACCCTTACCCTTACCCTTACCCTTACCCTTACCCTTACCCTCACCCTTGCTTTTACCCTTAAGCTTACCCTTACCCTTACCCTTACCCTTACCCTTACCCTTACCCTTACCCTTACCCTTACCCTTACCCTTGCTTTTACCCTTAAGCTTACCCTTACCCTTACCCTTACCCTTACCCTTACCCTTGCTTTTACCCTTAGGCTTACCCTTACCCTTACCCTTACCCTTACCCTTGCTTTTACCCTTAAGCTTACCCTTACCCTTACCCTTACCCTTACTCTTACCCTTACCCTTACCCTTACCCTTACCCTTACCCTTACCCTTGCTTTTACCCTTAGGCTTACCCTTACCTTTACCCTTACCCTTACCCTTACCCTTACCCTTACCCTTACCTTTACCCTTACCCTTACCCTTGCTTTTACCCTTAAGCTTAACCTTACCCTTACCCTTACCCTTACCCTTACCCTTACCCTTACCCTTACCCTTACCCTTACCCTTGCTTTTACCCTTAAGCTTACCCTTACCCTTACCCTTACCCTTACCCTTACCCTTACCCTTACCCTTACCCTTAAGCTTACCCTTACCCTTACCCTTACCCTTACCCTTACCCTTACCCTTACCCTTACCCTTGCTTTTACCCTTAAGCTTACCCTTACCCTTACCCTTACCCTTACCCTTACCCTTGCTTTTACCCTTACCCTTATCCTTACCCTTAAGCTTACCCTTACCCTTACCCTTACCCTTACCCTTACCCTTACCCTTACCCTTACCCTTACCCTTGCTTTTACCCTTAAGCTTACCCTTACCCATACCCTTACCCTTACCCTTACCCTTACCCTTGCTTTTACCCTTAGGCTTACCCTTACCTTTACCCTTACCCTTACCCTTACCCTTACCCTTACCCTTACCCTTACCCTTACCCTTACCCTTGCTTTTACCCTTAAGCTTACCCTTACCCTTACCCTTACCCTTACCCTTACCCTTACCCTTACCCTTACCCTTACCCTTACCCTCACCCTTGCTTTTACCCTTAAGCTTACCCTTACCCTTACCCTTACCCTTACCCTTACCCTTACCCTTACCCTTACCCTTACCCTTACCCTTACCCTTACCCTTACCCTTACCCTTACCCTTACCCTTACCCTTGCTTTTACCCTTAAACTTACCCTTACCCTTACCCTTACCCTTACCCTTACCCTTACCCTTACCCTTACCCTTACCCTTACCCTTACCCTTGCTTTTACCCTTGGGCTTACCCTTACCTTTACCCTTACCCTTACCCTTACCCTTACCCTTACCCTTACCCTTACCCTTACCCTTACCCTTGCTTTTACCCTTAAGCTTATCCTTACCCTTACCCTTACCCTTACCCTTACCCTTACCCTTACCCTTACCCTTGCTTTTACCCTTAAGCTTACCCTTACCCTTACCCTTACCCTTACCCTTACCCTTGCTTTTACCCTTAGGCTTACCCTTACCCTTACCCTTACCCTTACCCTTAAGCTTACCCTTACCCTTACCCTTACCCTTACCCTTACCCTTACCCTTACCCTTACCCTTACCCTTACCCTTGCTTTTACCCTTAAGCTTACCCTTACCCTTACCCTTACACTTACCCTTACCCTTACCCTTACCCTTACCCTTACCCTTACCCTAACCCTTACCCTTACCCTTGCTTTTACCCTTAGGCTTACCCTTACCTTTACCCTTACCCTTACCCTTACCCTTAAGCTTACCCTTACCCTTACCCTTACCCTTACCCTTACCCTTACCCTTACCCTTACCCTTACCCTTACCCTTACCCTTACCCTTGCTTTAACCCTTAAGCTTACCCTTACCCTCACCCTTACCCTTACCCTTACCCTTGCTTTTACCCTTAAGCTTACCCTTACCCTTACCCTTACCCTTACCCTTACCCTTGTTTTACCCTTAGGCTTACCCTTACCCTTACCCTTACCCTTACCCTTGCTTTTACCCTTAAGCTTACCCTTACCCTTACCCTTACCCTTACCCTTACCCTTACCCTTACCCTTACCCTTACCCTTACCCTTACCTTTACCCTTACCCTTGCTTTTACCCTTAGGCTTACCCTAACCTTTACCCTTACCCTTACCCTTACCCTTACCCTTACCCTTACCCTTACCCTTACCCTTACCCTTACCCTTACCCTTGCTTTTACCCTTAAGCTCACCCTTACCCTTACCCTCACCCTTACCCTTACCCTTACCCTTACCCTTACCCTTACCCTTGCTTTTACCCTTAAGCTTACCCTTACCCTTACCCTTACCCTCACCCTTACCCTTACCCTTACCCTTGCTTATACCCTTAAGCTTACCCTTACCCTTACCCTTACCCTTACCCTTACCCTTACCCTTACCCTTACCCTTACCCTTACCCTTACCCTTACCCTTGCTTTTACCCTTAGGCTTACCCTTACCTTTACCCTTACCCTTACCCTTACCCTTACCCTTACCCTTACCCTTGCTTTTACCCTCAAGCTTACCCTTACCCTTACCCTAACCCTTACCCTTGCTTTTACCCTTAAGCTTACCCTTACCCTTACCCTTACCCTTACCCTTACCCTTACCCTTACCCTTACCCTTACCCTTACCCTTGCTTTTACCCTTAAGCTTACCCTTACCCTTACCCTTACCCTTACCCTTACCCTTACCCTTACCCTTACCCTTACCCCTGCTTTTACCCTTAAGCTTACCCTTACCCTTACCCTTACCCTTACCCTTACCCTTACCCTTACCCTTACCCTTACCCTTACCCTTGCTTTTACCCTAAGGCTTACCCTTACCTTTACCCTTACCCTTACCCTTACCCTTGCTTTTACCCTTAAGCTTACACTTACCCTTACCCTTACCCTTACCCTTACCCTTACCCTTGCTTTTACCCTTAAGCTTACCCTTACCCTTACCCTTACCCTTACCCTTACCCTTACCCTTACCCTTACCCTTACCCTTACCCTTGCTTTTACCCTTACCCTTACCCTTGCTTTTACCCTTACCCTTACCCTTACCCTTACCCTTACCCTTACCCTTACCCTTGCTTTTACCCTTAAGCTTACTCTTACCCTTACCCTTACCCTTACCCTTACCCTTACCCTTACCCTTACCCTTACCCTTACCCTTACCCTTACCCTTACCCTTACCCTTACCCTTACCCTTACCCTTACCCTTACCCTTGCTTTTACCCTCAAGCTTACCCTTACCCTTACCCTTACCCTTACCCTTACCCTTACACTTACCCTTACCCTTACCCTTACCCTTACCCTTACCCTTACCCTTACCCTTACCCTTGCTTTTACCCTTAAGCTTACCCTTACCCTTACCCTTACTCTTACCCTTACCCTTACCCTTACCCTTACCCTTACCCTTACCCTTACCCTTACCCTTACCCTTGCTTTTACCCTTAAGCTTACCCTTACCCTTACCCTTACCCTTACCCTTACCCTTACCCTTACCCTTACCCTTACCCTTACCCTTACCCTTACCCTTACCCTTACCCTTACCCATACCCTTGCTTTTTCCCTTAGGCTTACCCTTACCTTTACCCTTACCCTTACCCTTACCCTTACCCTTACCCTTACCCTTACCCTTACCCTTGCTTTTACCCTTAAGCTTACCCTTACCCTTACCCTTACCCTTACCCTTACCCTTACCCTTGCTTTTACCCTTAAGCTTACCCTTACCCTTACCCTTACCCTTACCCTTACCCTTGCTTTTAACCTTAGGCTTACCCTTACCCTTACCCTTACCCTTACCCTTACCCTTACCCTTACCCTTACCCTTACCCTTACCCTTACCCTTACCCTTACCCTTACCCTTACCCTTACCCTTACCCTTACCCTTACCCTTACCCTCACCCTTGCTTTTACCCTTAAGCTTACCCTTACCCTTACCCTTACCCTTACCCTTGCTTTTACCCTTAGGCTTACTCTTACCTTTACCCTTACCCTTACCCTTACCCTTACCCTTACCCTTACCCTTACCCTTGCTTTTACCCTTAAGCTTACCCTTACCCTTACCCTTACCCTTACCCTTGCTTTTACCCTTAAGCTTACCCTTACCCTTACCCTTACCCTTACCCTTACCCTTACCCTTACCCTTACCCTTGCTTTTACCCTTAAGCTTACCCTTACCCTTACCCTTACCCTTACCCTTACCCTTACCCTTACCCTTGCTTTTACCCTTAAGCTTACCCTTACCCTTACCCTTACCCTTACCCTTACCCTTACCCTTACCCTTACCCTTACCCTTACCCTTACCCTCACCCTTACCCTTACCCTTGCTTTTACCCTTAGGCTTACCCTTACCTTTACCCTTACCCTTACCCTTACCCTTACCCTTACCCTTACCCTTGCTTTTACCCTTAAGCTTACCCTTACCCTTACCCTTACCCTTACCCTTACCCTTACCCTTGCTTTTACCCTTAAGCTTACCCTTACCCTTACCCTTACCCTTACCCTTACCCTTGCTTTTACCCTTAGGCTCACCCTTACCCTTACCCTTACCCTTACCCTTGCTTTTACCCTTAAGCTTACCCTTACACTTACCCTTACCCTTACCCTTACCCTTACCCTTACCCTTACCCTTACCCTTACCCTTACCCTTACCCTTACCCTTACCCTTACCCTTGCTTTTACCCTTAGGCTAACCCTTACCTTTACCCTTACCCTTACCCTTACCCTTACCCTTACCCTTACCCTTACCCTTACCCTTACCCTTACCCTTGCTTTTACCCTTAAGCTTACCCTTACCCTTACCCTTACCCTTACCCTTACCCTTACCCTTACCCTTGCTTTTACCCTTAAGCTTACCCTTACCCTTACCCTTACCCTTACCCTCACCCTTACCCTTACCCTTACCCTTGCTTATACCCTTAAGCTTACCCTTACCCTTACCCTTACCCTTACCCTTACCCTTACCCTTACTCTTACCCTTACCCTTACCCTTACCCTTACCCTTACCCTTACCCTTGCTTTTACCCTTAGGCTTACCCTTACCTTTACCCTTACCCTTACCCTTACCCTTACCCTTACCCTTACCCTTACCCTTACCCTTACCCTTGCTTTTACCCTTAAGCTTACCCTTACCCTTACCCTTACCCTTACCCTTACCCTTACCCTAACACTTACCCTTGCTTTTACCCTTTAGCTTACCCTTACCCTTACCCTTACCCTTACCCTTACCCTTACCCTTACCCTTACCCTTACCCTTACCCTTACCCTTACCCTTAACCTTACCCTTACCCTTGCTTTTACCCTTAAGCTTACCCTTACCCTTACCCTTACCCTTACCCTTACCCTTACCCTCACCCTTACCCTTACCCTTGCTTTTACCCTTAAGCTTACCCTTACCCTTACCCTTACCCTTACCCTTACCCTTGCTTTTACCCTTAGGCTTACCCTTACCTTACCCTTACCCTTACCCTTACCCTTACCCTTACCCTTACCCTTACCCTTACCCTTACCCTTACCCTTACCCTTACCCTTACCCTTGCTTTTACCCTTAAGCTTACCATTACCCTTACCCTTACCCTTACCCTTATCCTTACCCTTGCTTTTACCCTTAAGCTTACCCTTACCCTTACCCTTACCCTTACCCTTACCCTTGCTTTTACCCTTAGGCTTACCCTTACCCTTACCCTTACCCTTACCCTTGCTTTTACCCTTAAGCTTACCCTTACCCTTACTCTTACCCTTACCCTTACCCTTACCCTTACCCTTACCCTTACCCTTACCCTTACCCTTACCCTTACCCTTACCCTTGCTTTTACCCTTAGGCTTACCCTTACCTTTACCCTTACCCTAACCCTTACCCTTACCCTTACCCTTACTCTTACCCTTGCTTTTACCCTTAAGCTTACCCTTACCCTTACCCTTACCCTTACCCTTACCCTTACCCTTACCCTTGCTTTTACCCTTAAGCTTACCCTTACCCTTACCCTTCCCCTTACCCTTACCCTTACCCTTACCCTTACCCTTACCCTTACCCTTACCCTTACCCTTGCTTTTACCCTTAAGCTTACCCTTACCCTTACCCTTACCCTTACCCTTACCCTAACCCTTACCCTTGCTTTTACCCTTAAGCTTACACTTACCCTTACCCTTACCCTTACCCTTACCCTTACCCTTACCTTTACCCTTACCCTTACCCTTACCCTTACCCTTACCCTTACCCTTACCCTTACCCTTACCCTTACCCTTGCTTTTACCCTTAAGCTTACCCTTACCCTTACCCTTACCCTTACCCTTACCCTTACCCTTACCCTTACCCTTACCCTTGCTTTTACCCTTAAGCTTACCCTTACCCTTACCCTTACCCTTACCCTTGCTTTTACCCTTAGGCTTACCCTTACCTTTACCCTTACCCTTACCCTTACCCTTACCCTTACCCTTACCCTTACCCTTACCCTTACCCTTGCTTTTACCCTTAAGCTTACCCTTACCCTTACCCTTACCCTTACCCTTACCTTTACCCTTGCTTTTACCCTTAAGCTTACCCTTACCCTTACCCTTACCCTTACCCTTACCCTTACCCTTGCTTTTACCCTTAGGCTTACTCTTACCCTTACCCTTACCCTTACCCTTGCTTTTACCCTTAAGCTTACCCTTACCCTTACCCTTACTCTTACCCTTACCCTTACCCTTACCCTTACCCTTACCCTTACCCTTACCCTTACCCTTACCCTTGCTTTTACCCTTAGGCTTACCCTTACCTTTACCCTTACCCTAACCCTTACCCTTACCCTTACCCTTACCCTTACCCTTGCTTTTACCCTTAAGCTTACCCTTACCCTTACCCTTACTTTTACCCTTACCCTTACCCTTACCCTTGCTTTTACCCTTAAGCTTACCCTTACCCTTACCCTTACCCTTACCCTTACCCTTACCCTTACCCTTACCCTTACCCTTACCCTTACCCTTACCCTTACCCTTGCTTTTACCCTTAAGCTTACCCTTACCCTTACCCTTACCCTTATCCTTACCCTAACCCTTACCCTTACCCTTACCCTTACCCTTATCCTTGCTTTTACCCTTAGGCTTACCCTTACCTTTACCCTTACCCTTACCCTTACCCTTACCCTTACCCTTGCTTTTACCCTTAAGCTTACCCTTACCCTTACCCTTACCCTTACCCTTAAGCTTACCCTTACCCTTACCCTTACCCTTACCCTTACCCTTACCCTTACCCTTACCCTTACCCTTACCCTTACCCTTGCTTTTACCCTTAAGCTTACCCTTACCCTTACCCTTACCCTTACCCTTACCCTTGCTTTTACCCTTAAGCTTACCCTTACCCTTACCCTTACCCTTACCCTTACCCTTACCCTTACCCTTATCCTTACCCTTACTCTTACCCTTACCCTTGCTTTTACCCTTAAGCTTACCCTTACCCTTACCCTTACCCTTACCCTTACCCTTGCTTTTACCCTTAAGCTTACCCTTACCCTTACCCTTACCCTTACCCTTAAGCTTACCTTACCCTTACCCTTACCCTTACCCTTACCCTTACCCTTACCCTTACCCTTACCCTTACCCTTACCCTTACCCTTACCCTTACCCTTGCTTTTACCCTTAAGCTTACCCTTACGCTTACCCTTACCCTTACCCTTACCCTTACCCTTACCCTTACCCTTACCCTTACCCTTACCCTTACCCTTACCCTTAACCTTACCCTTGCTTTTACCCTTAAGCTTACCCTTACCCTTACCCTTACCCTTACCCTTAAGCTTACCCTAACCCTTACCCTTACCCTTACCCTTACCCTCACCCTTACCCTTACCCTTGCTTTTACCCTTAAGCTTACCCTTTCCCTTACCCTTACCCTTACCCTTAAGCTTACCCTTACCCTTACCCTTACCCTTACCCTTACCCTTACCCTTACCCTTGCTTTTACCCTTAAGCTTACCCTTACCCTTACCCTTACCCTTACCCTTAAGCTTACCCTTACCCTTACCCTTACCCCTTACCCTTACCCTTACCCTTACCCTTACCCTTACCCTTACCCTTACCCTTACCCTTGCTTATACCCTTAAGCTTACCCTTACCCTTACCCTTACCCTTACCCTTGCTTTTACCCTTAAGCTTACCCTTACCCTTACCCTTACCCTTACCCTTAAGCTTACCCTTACCCTTACCCTTACCCTTACCCTTACCCTTACCCTTACCCTTACCCTTACCCTTACCCTTACCCTTGCTTTTACCCTTAAGCTTACCCTTACCCTTACCCTTAACCTTACCCTTACCCTTACCCTTACCCTTACCCTTACCCTTGCTTTTACCCTTAGGCTTACCCTTACCTTTACCCTTACCCTTACCCTTACCCTTACCCTTACCCTTACCCTTACCCTTACCCTTACCCTTACCTTTACCCTTACCCTTGCTTTTACCCTTAAGCTTACCCTTACCCTTACCCTTACCCTTACCCTTACCCTTACCCTTACTCTTGCTTTAACCCTTAAGCTTACCCTTACCCTTACCCTTACCCTTACCCTTACCCTTGCTTTTACCCTTAGGCTTACCCTTACCCTTACCCTTGCTTTTACCCTTAAGCTTACCCTTACCCTTACCCTTACCCTTACCCTTACCCTTACCCTTACCCTTACCCTTACCCTTACCCTTACCCTTACCCTTACCCTTACCCTTACCCTTACCCTAACCCTTACCCTTGCTTTTACCCTTAGGCTTACCCTTACCTTTACCCTTACCCTTACCCTTACCCTTACCCTTACCCTTGCTTTTACCCTTAAGCTTACCCTTATCCTTACCCTTACCCTTACCCTTACCCTTACCCTTACCCTTACCCTTGCTTTTACCCTTAAGCTTACCCTTACCCTTACCCTTACCCTTACCCTTACCCTTACCCTTACCCTTACCCTTACCCTTACCCTTACCCTTACCCTTACCCTTACCCTCACCCTTGCTTTTACCCTTAAGCATACCCTTACCCTTACCCTTACCCTTACCCTTACCCTTACCCTTGCTTTTACCCTTAAGCTTACCCTTACCCTTACCCTTACCCTTACCCTTACCCTTGCTTTTACCCTTAGGCTTACCCTTACCCTTACCCTTACCCTTACCCTTGCTTTTACCCTTAAGCTTACCCTTACCCTTACCCTTACCCTTACTCTTACCCTTACCCTTACCCTTACCCTTACCCTTGCTTTTACCCTTAGGCTTACCCTTACCTTTACCCTTACCCTTACCCTTACCCTTACCCTTACCCTTACCCTTACCCTTACCCTTACCCTTACCATTGCTTTTACCCTTAAGCTAACCCTTACCCTTACCCTTACCCTTACCCTTACCCTTAACCTTACCCTTACCCTTGCTTTTACCCTTAAGCTCACCCTTACCCTTACCCTTACCCTAACCCTTACACTTACCCTTACCCTGACCCTTACCCTTGCTTTTACCCTTAAGCTTACCCTTACCCTTACCCTTACCCTTACCCTTAAGCTTACCCTTACCCTTACCCTTACCCTTACCCTTACCCTTACCCTTACCCTTGCTTTTACCCTTAAGCTTACCCTTACCCTTACCCTTACCCTTACCCTTACCCTTGCTTTTACCCTTAAGCTTACCCTTACCCTTACCCTTACCCTTACCCTTAAGCTTACCCTTACCTTTACCCTTACCCTTACCCTTACCCTTACCCTTACCCTTACCCTTACTTTTACCCTTAAGCTTACCCTTACCCTTACCCTTACCCTTACCCTAACCCTTACCCTTAACCTTACTTTTACCCTTACCCTTACCCTTACCCTTACCCTTACCCTTGCTTTTACCCTTAGGCTTACCCTTACCTTTACCCTTACCATAACCCTTACCCTTACCCTTACCCTTACCCTTACCCTTACCCTTGCTTTTACCCTTAAGCTTACCCTTACCCTTACCCTTACCCTTACCCTTACCCTTACCCTTACCCTTACCCTTGCTTTTACCCTTAAGCTTACACTTACCCTTACCCTTACCCTTACCCTTACCCTTACCCTTACCCTTACCCTTACCCTTACCCTTACCCTTACCCTTACCCTTACCCTTACCCTTACCCTTGCTTTTACCCTTAAGCTTACCCTTACCCTTACCCTTACTCTTACCCTTACCCTTACCCTTACCCTTACCCTTGCTTTTACCCTTAAGCTTACCCTTACCCTTACCCTTACCTTTACCCTTACCCTTACCCTTACCCTTACCCTTACCCTTACCCTTACCCTTACCCTTACCCTTACCCTTACCCTTACCCTTACCCTTGCTTTTACCCTTAGGCTTACCCTTACCTTTAGCCTTACCCTTACCCTTACTCTTACCCTTACCCTTACCCTTACCCTTGCTTTTACCCTTAAGCTTACCCTTACCCTTACCCTTACCCTTACCCTTACCCTTACCCTTACCCTTGCTTTTACCCTTAAGCTTACCCTTACCCTTACCCTTACACTTACCCTTGCTTTTACCCTTAGGCTTACCCTTACCCTTACCCTTACCCTTAAGCTTACCCTTACCCTTACCCTTACCCTTACCCTTACCCTTACCCTTACCCTTACCCTTACCCTTACCCTTACCCTTGCTTTTACCCTTAAGCTTACCCTTACCCTTACACTTACCCTTTCCCTTACCCTTACCCTTACCCTTGCTTTGACCCTTAGGCTTACCCTTACTTTTACCCTTACCCTTACCCTTACCCTTACCATTACCCTTACCCTTACCCTTACCCTTACCCTTGCTTTTACCCTTAAGCTTACCCTTACCCTTACCCTTACCCTTACCCTTACCCTTACCCTTACCCTTACCCTTACCCTTGCTTTTACCCTTAAGCTTACCCTTACACTTACCCTTACCCTTACCCTTACCCTTGCTTTTACCCTTAGGCTTACCCTTACCCTTACCCTTACCCTTACCCTTGCTTTTACCCTTAAGCTTACCCTTACCCTTACCCTTACCCTTACCCTTACCCTTACCCTTACCCTTACCCTTACCCTTACCCTTACCCTTACCCTTACCCTTACCCTTACCCTTACCCTTACCCTTGCTTTTACCCTTAGGCTTAACCTTACCTTTACCCTTACCCTTACCCTTACCCTTACCCTTACCCTTACCCTTACCCTTACCCTTACCCTTACCCTTACCCTTGCTTTTACCCTTAAGCTTACCCTTACCCTTACCCTTACCCTTACCCTTACCCTTACCCTTACCCTTACCCTTGCTTTTACCCTTAAGCTTACCCTTACCCTTACCCTTACCCTTACCCTCACCCTTACCCTTACCCTTACCCTTGCTTATACCCTTAAGCTTACCCTTACCCTTACCCTTACCCTTACCCTTACCCTTACCCTTACCCTTACCCTTACCCTTAACCTTACCCTTACCCTTGCTTTTACCCTTAGGCTTACCCTTACCTTTACCCTTACCCTTACCCTTACCCTTACCCTTGCTTTTACCCTCAAGCTTACCCTTACCCTTACCCTTACCCTTACCCTTACCCTAACCCTTACCCTTGCTTTTACCCTTAAGCTTACCCTTACCCTTACCCTTACCCTTACCCTTACCCTTACCCTTACCCTTACCCTTACCCTTACCCTTACCCTTACCCTTGCTTTTACCCTTAAGCTTACCCTTACCCTTACCCTTACCCTTACCCTTACCCTTACCCTTACCCTTACCCTTACCCTTATCCTTACCCTTGCTTTTACCCTTAAGATTACCCTTACCCTTACCCTTACCCTTACCCTTACCCTTACCCTTGCTTTTACTCTTAGGCTTACCCTTACCTTTACCCTTACCCTTACCCTTACCCTTACCCTCACCCTTACCCTTACCCTTGCTTTTACCCTTAAGCTTACCCTTACCCTTACCCTTACCCTTACCCTTGCTTTTACCCTTACCCTTAACCTTACCCTTACCCTTGCTTTTACCCTTAGGCTTACCCTTACCCTTACCCTTACCCTTAGCCTTGCTTTTACCCTTAAGCTTACCCTTACCCTTACCCTTACTCTTACCCTTACCCTTACCCTTACCCTTACCCTTACCCTTACCCTTACCCTTACCCTTACCCTTACCCTTGCTTTTACCCTTAGGCTTACCCTTACCTTTACCCTTACCCTAACCCTTACCCTTACCCTTACCCTTACCCTTACCCTTGCTTTTACCCTTAAGCTTACCCTTACCCTTACCCTTACCCTTACCCTTACCCTTACCCTTACCCTTACCCTTACCCTTACCCTTGCTTTTACCCTTAGGCTTACCCTTACCTTTACCCTTACCCTTACCCTTACCCTTACCCTTACCCTTGCTTTTACCCTTAAGCTTACCCTTACCCTTACCCTTACCCTTAAGCTTACCCTTACCCTTACCCTTACCCTTACCCTTACCCTTACCCTTACCCTTACCCTTACCCTTGCTTTTACCCTTAAGCTTACCCTTACCCTTACCCTTACCCTTACCCTTACCCTTGCTTTTACCCTTAAGCTTACCCTTACCCTTACCCTTACCCTTAAGCTTACCCTTACCCTTACCCTTACCCTTACCCTTACCCTTACCCTTACCCTTACCCTTACCCTTACCCTTACCCTTACCCTTGCTTTTACCCTTAAGCTTACCCTTACCCTTACCCTTACCCTTAAGCTTACCCTTACCCTTACCCTTACCCTTACCCTTACCCT
>CAUEHS010000856.1:0-30907 GCA_958510865.1 Myrrha octodecimguttata | reverse complement strand
AAGGGTAAGGGTAAGGGTAAGGGTAAGGGTAAGGGTAAGGTAAGGGTAAGGGTAAGGGTAAGGGTAAGGGTAAGGGTAAGGGTAAGGGTAAGGGTAAGGGTAAGGGTAAGGGTAAGGGTAGGGTAAGGGTAAGGGTAAGGGTAAGGGTAAGGGTAAGGGTAAGGGTAAGGGTAAGGTAAGGTAAGGGAAGGGTAAGGGTAAGGGTAAGCTTAAGGGTAAAAGCAAGGGTAAGGGTAAGGGTAAGGGTAAGGGTAAGCCTAAGGGTAAAAGCAAGGGTAAGGGTAAGGGTAAGGGTAAGGGTAAGGGTAAGGGTAAGGGTAAGGGTAAGGGTAAGGGTAAGGGTAAGCTTAAGGGTAAAAGCAAGGGTAAGGGTAAGGGTAAGGGTAAGGGTAAGGGTAAGGGTAAAGGTAAGGGTAAGCCTAAGGGTAAAAGCAAGAGTTAGGGTAAGGGTAAGGGTAAGGGTAAGGGTAAGCTTAAGGGTAAAAGCAAGGGTAAGGGTAAGGGTAAGGGTAAGGGTAAGGGTAAGGGTAAGGGTAAGGGTAAAGGTAAGGGTAAAGGTAAGGGTAAGCCTAAGGGTAAAAGCAAGGGTAAGGGTAAGGGTAAGGGTAAGGGTAAGAGTAAGGGTAAGGGTAAGGGTAAGGGTAAGCTTAAGGGTAAAAGCAAGGGTAAGGGTAAGGGTAAGGGTAAGGGTAAGCCTAAGGGTAAAAGCAAGGGTGAGGGTAAGGGTAAGGGTAAGGGTAGGGTAAGGGTAAGCTTAAGGGTAAAAGCAAGGGTGAGGTAGTAAGGGTAAGGGTAAGGGTAAGGGTAAGGGTAAGGGTAAGGGTAAGGGTAAGGGTAGGTAAGGGTAAGCTTAAGGGTAAAAGCAAGGGTAAGGGTAAGGGTAAGGGTAAGGGTAAGGGTAAGGGTAAGGGTAAGGGTAAGGGTAAAGGGTAAGGGTAAGCTTAAGGGTAAAAGCAAGGTAAGGGTAAGGGTAAGGGTAAGGGTAAGGGTAAAGGTAAGGGTAAGCCTAAGGGTAAAAGCAAGGGTAAGGGTAAGGGTAAGGAGGGTAAGGGTAAGGGTAAGGTAAGGGTAAGGGTAAGGGTAAGGGTAAGGTAGGGTAAGGGTAAGGGTAAGGGTAAGGTAAGGGTAAGGGTAAGGGTAAGGGTAAGGGTAAGGGTAAGGGTAAGGTAAGGTAAGGGTAAGGTAAGGGTAAGGGTAAGGGTAAGGGTAAGGGTAAGGGTAAGGGTAAGGGTAAGGGTAAGGGTAAGGGTAAGGGTAAGGGTAAGCTTAAGGGTAAGGGTAAGGGTAAGGGTAAGGGTAAGGGGTAAGGGTAAGGGTAAGGGTAAGGGTAAGGGTAAGGGTAAGGGTAAGCTTAAGGGTAAAAGCAAGGGTAAGGGTAAGGGTAAGGGTAAGGGTAAGGGTAAGCTTAAAGGTAAGGGTAAGGGTAAGGGTAAGGGTAAGCTTAAGGGTAAAAGCAAGGGTAAGGTTAAGGGTAAGGGTAAGGGTAAGGGTAAGGGGTAAGGGTAAGCTTAAGGGTAAGGGTAAGGGTAAGGGGTAAGGGTAAGCTTAAGGGTAAAAGCAAGGGTAAGGGTAAGGTTAAGGTAAGGGTAAGGGTAAGGGTAAGGGTAAGGGTAAGGGTAAGGGTAAGGGTAAGGGTAAGGGTAAGGGTAAGGGTAAGCTTAAGGGTAAGGGTAAGGGTAAGGGTAAGCTTAAGGGTAAAAGCAAGGGTAAGGGTAAGGGTAAGGGTAAGGGTAAGGGTAAGCTTAAGGGTGAAGCAAGGGTAAGGGTAAGGTAAGGGTAAGGGTAAGGGTAAGGGTAAGGTTAAGGGTAGGGTAAGGGTGAGGGTAAGCTTAAGGGTAAGGGTAAGGGTAAGGGTTAGCTTAAGGGTAAAAGCAAGGGTAAGGGTAAGGGTAAGGGTAAGGGTGAGGGTAAAGGTAAGGGTAAGCCTAAGGGTAAAAGCAAGGGTAAGGGTAAGGGTAAGGGTAAGGGTAAGGGTAAGGGTAAGGGTAAGGGTAAGGGTAAGGGTAAGGGTAAGGGTAAGCTTAAGGGTAAAAGCAAGGGGTAAGGGTAAGGGTAAGGGTAAGGGTAAGGGTAAGGGTAAGGGTAAGGGTAAGGGTAAGCTTAAGGGTAAAAGCAAGGGTAAGGGTAAGGGTAAGGGTAAGGGTAAGGGTAAGGGTAAGGGTAAGGGTGAGGGTAAGGGTAAGCTTAAGGGTAAAAGCAAGGGTAAGGGTAAGGGTAAGGGTTAGGGTAAGGGTAAAGGTAAGGGTAAGCCTAAGGGTAAAAGCAAGGGTAAGGGTAAGGGTAAGGGTAAGGGTAAGGGTAAGGGTAAGGGTAAGGGTAGGTAAGGGTAAGGGTAAGAGTAAGGGTAAGGGTTAGGGTAAGCTTAAGGGTAAAAGCAAGGGTAAGGGTAAGGGTAAGGGTAAGGGTAAGCCTAAGGGTAAAAGCAAGGGTAAGGGTAAGGTTAAGGGTAAGGGTAAGGGTAAGCTTAAGGGTAAAAGCAAGGGTAAGGGTAAGGGTAAGGGTAAGGGTAAGGGTAGCTTAAGGGTAAAAAGCAAGGGTAAGGGTAAGGGTGAGGGTAAGGGTAATTGTAAGGGTAAGGGTAAAGGTAAGGGTAAGCCTAAGAGTAAAAGCAAGGGTAAGGGTAAGGGTAAGGGTAAGGGTAAGGGTAAGGGTAAGGGTAAGGGTAAGGGTAAGCTTAAGGGTAAAAGCAAGGGTAAGGTTAAGGGTAAGGGTAAGGGTAAGGGTAAGCTTAAGGGTAAAAGCAAGGTAAGGGTAAGGGTAAGGGTAAGGGTAAGGGTAAGGGTAAGGGTAAGGGTAAGGGTAAGGGTAAGCTTAAGGGTAAAAGCAAGGGTAAGGGTAGGGTAAGGGTAAGGGTAAGGGTAAGGGTAAGGGTAAGCTTAAGGGTAATAGCAAGGGTAAGGGTAAGGGTAAGGGTAAGGGTAAGGGTAAAGGTAAGGGTAAGCCTAAGGGTAAAAGCAAGGGTAAGGGTAAGGGTAAGGGTAAGGGTAAGGGTAAGGGTAAGGGTAAGGGTAAGGGTAAGGGTAAGGGTAAGGGTAAGGGTAAGGGTAAGGGTAAGGGTAAGCTTAAGGGTATATGCAAGTTTAAGGGTAAGGTTAAGGGTGAGGGTAAGGGTAAGGGTAAGGGTAAGGGTAAGCTTAAGGGTAAAAGCAAGGGTAAGGGTAAGGGTAAGGGTAAGGGTAAGGGTAAGGGTAAGGGTAAGCTTAAGGGTAAAAGCAAGGGTAAAGGTAAGGGTAAGGGTAAGGGTAAGGGTAAGGGTAAGGGTAAGGGTAAGGGTAAGGGTAAGGGTAAAGGTAAGGTTAAGCCTAAGGGTAAAAGCAAGGGTAAGGGTAAGGGTAAGGGTAAGGGTAAGGATAAGGGTAAGGGTAAGGGTAAGGGTAAGGGTAAGCTAAGGGTAAAAGCAAGGGTAAGGGTAAGGGTAAGGGTAAGGGTAAGCCTAAGGGTAGAAGCAAGGGTAAGAGTAAGGGTAAGGGTAAGGGTAAGGGTAAGCTTAAGGGTAAAAGCAAGGGTAAGGGTAAGGGTAAGGGTAAGGGTAAGGTAAGGGTAAGGGTAAGGGTAAGGGTAAGGGTAAGCTTAAGGGTAAAAGCAAGGGTAAGGGTAAGGGTAAGGGTAAGGGTAAGGGTAAGGGTAAGGGTAAGGGTAAGGGTAAGGGTAAGGGTAAAGGTAAGGGTAAGCCTAAGGGTCAAAGCAAGGGTAAGGGTAAGGGTAAGGGTAAGGGTAAGGGTAAGGGTAAGGGTAAGGGTAAGGGTAAGGGTAAGGGTAAGGGTAAGGGTAAGGGTAAGCTTAAGGGTTAAAGCAAGGGTAAGGGTAAGGGTAAGGGTAAGGGTAAGGGTAAGGGTAAGGGTAAGGGTAAGGGTAAGGGTAAGGGTAAGCTTAAGGGTAAGGGTAAGGGTAAGGGTAAGGGTAAGCCTCAGGGTAAAAGCAAGGGTAAGTGTAAGGTAAGGGTAAGTGTAAGGGTAAGCTTAAGGGTAAAAGCAAGGGTAAGGGTAAGGGTAAGGGTAAGGGTAAGCTTAAGGGTAAAAGCAAGGGTAAGGGTAAGGGTAAGGGTAAGGGTAAGGGTAAGGGTAAGGCTAAAGGTAAGGGTAAGCCTAAGGGTAAAAGCAAGGGTAAGGGTAAGGGTAAGAGTAAGGGTAAGGGTAAGGGTAAGGGTAAGGGTAAGGGTAAGGGTAAGGGTAAAGGTAAGGGTAAGGTAAGCTTAAGGGTAAAAGCAAGGGTAAGGGTAAGGGTAAGGGTAAGAGTAAGGGTAAGGGTAAGGGTAAGCTTAAGGGTAAAAGCAAGGGTAAGGTAAGGGTAAGGGTAAGGGTAAGGGTAAGGGTAAGGGTAAGGGTAAGGGTAAGGGTAAGGGTAAGGGTAAGGGTAAGGGTAAGGGTAAGGGTAAGGGTTAGCTTAAGGGTAAAAGCAATGGTAAGGGTAAGGGTAAGGGTAAGGGTAAAGGGTAAGGGTAAGGGTAAGGGTAAGGGTAAGGGTAAGCTTAAGGGTAAAAGCAAGGGTAAGGGTAAGGGTAAGGGTAAGGGTAAGGGTAAGGGTAATGGTAAGGGTAAAGGTAAGGGTAAGCCTAAGGGTAAAAGCAAGGGTAAGGGTAAGGGTAAGGGTAAGGGTAAGGGTAAGGGTAAGGTTAAGGGTAAGGGTTAGGGTAAGGGTAAGGGTAAGGGTAAGGGTAAGCTTAAGGGTAAAAGCAAGGGTAAGGGTAAGGGTAAGGGTAAGGGTAAGGGTAAGGGTAAGGGTAAGGGTAAGGGTAAGCTTAAGGGTAAGGGTAAGGGTAAGGGTAAGGGTAAGCTTAAGGGTAAAGCAAGGGTAAGGGTAAGGGTAAGGGAAAGGGTAAGGGTAGCTTAAGGGTAAAAGCAAGGGTAAGGGTAAGGGTAAGGGTAAGGGTAAGGGTTAGGGTAAGGGTAAGAGTAAGGGTAAGGGTAAGGGTAAGGGTAAGCTTAAGGGTAAAAGCAAGGGTAAGGGTAAGGGTAAGGGTAAGGGTAAGCCTAAGGGTAAAAGCAAGGGTAAGGGTAAGGGTAAGGGTAAGGGTAAGGGTAAGGGTAAGCTTAAGGGTAAAAGCAAGGGTGAGGGTAAGGTAAGGGTAAGGGTAAGGGTAAGGGTAAGAGTAAGGGTAAGGGTAAGGGTAAGGGTAAGCTTAAGGGTAAAAGCAAGGGTAAGGGTAAGGGTAAGGGTAAGGGTAAGCCTAAGGGTAAAAGCAAGGGTAAGGGTAAGGGTAAGGGTAAGGGTAAGGGTAAGGGTAAGCTTAAGGGTAAAAGCAAGGGTGAGGGTAAGGGTAAGGGTAAGGGTAAGGGTAAGGGTAAGGGTAAGGGTAAGGGTAAGGGTAAGCTTAAGGGTAAAAGCAAGGGTAAGGGTAAGGGTAAGGGTAAGGGTAAGGGTAAAGGTAAGGGTAAGGGTAAGCTTAAGGGTAAAAGCAAGGGTAAGGGTAAGGGTAAGGGTAAGGGTAAGGGTAAGGGTAAAGGTAAGGGTAAGCCTAAGGGTAAGGGTAAGCCTAAGGGTAAAAGCAAGGGTAAGGGTAAGGGTAAGGGTAAGGGTAAGGGTAAGGGTAAGGGTAAGGGTAAGGGTAAGGGTAAGGGTAAGGGTAAGGGTAAGGGTAAGGGTAAGGGTAAGGGTAAGGGTAAGGGTAAGGGTAAGGGTAAGGGTAAGGGTAAGGGTAAGGGTAAGGGTAAGGGAAGGGTAAGGGTAAGGGTAAGCTTAAGGGTAAAAGCAAGGGTAAGGGTAAGGGTAAGGGTAAGGGTAAGCCTAAGGGTAAAAGCAAGGGTAAGGGTAAGAGTAAGGGTAAGGGTAAGGGTAAGGGTAAGGGTAAGCTTAAGGGTAAAAGCAAGGGTAAGGGTAAGGGTAAGGGTAAGGGTAAGGGTAAGGGTAAGGGTAAGGGTAAGGGTAAGGGTAAGCTTAAGGGTAAAAGCAAGCTTAAGGGTAAAAGCAAGGGTAAGGGTAAGGGTAAGGGTAAGGGTAAGGGTAAGGGTAAAGGTAAGGGTAAGCCTAAGGGTAAAAGCAAGGGTAAGGGTAAGGGTAAGGGTAAGGGTAAGGGTAAGCTTAAGGGTAAAAGCAAGGGTAAGGGTAAGGGTAAGGGTAAGGGTAAGGGTAAGGGTAAGGGTAAAGGTAAGGGTAAAGGTAAGGGTAAGCCTAAGGGTAAAAGCAAGGGTAAGGGTAAGGGTAAGGGTAAGGGTAAGAGTAAGGGTAAGGGTAAGGGTAAGGGTAAGCTTAAGGGTAAAAGCAAGGGTAAGGGTAAGGGTAAGGGTAAGGGTAAGCCTAAGGGTAAAAGCAAGGGTAAGGGTAAGGGTAAGGGTAAGGGTTAGGGTAAGGGTAAGCTTAAGGGTAAAAGCAAGGGTGAGGGTAAGGGTAAGGGTAAGGGTAAGGGTAAGGGTAAGGGTAAGGGTAAGGGTAAGGGTAAGGGTAAGCTTAAGGGTAAAAGCAAGGGTAAGGGTAAGGGTAAGGGTAAGGGTAAGGGTAAGGGTAAGGGTAAGGGTAAGGGTAAGGGTAAGCTTAAGGGTAAAAGCAAGGGTAAGGGTAAGGGTAAGGGTAAGGGTAAGGGTAAAGGTAAGGGTAAGCCTAAGGGTAAAAGCAAGGGTAAGGGTAAGGGTAAGGGTAAGGGTAAGGGTAAGGGTAAGGGTAAGGGTAAGGGTAAGGGTAAGGGTAAGGGTAAGGGTAAGGGTAAGGGTAAGGGTAAGGGTAAGGGTAAGGGTAAGGGTAAGGGTAAGGGTAAGGGTAAGGGTAAGGGTAAGGGTAAGGGTAAGGGTAAGGGTAAGGGTAAGGGTAAGGGTAAGGGTAAGGGTAAGGGTAAGCTTAAGGGTAAAAGCAAGGATAAGGGTAAGGGTAAGGGTAAGGGTAAGCCTAAGGGTAAAAGCAAGGGTAAGGGTAAGGGTAAGGGTAAGCGTAAGGGTAAGCTTAAGGGTAAAAGCAAGGGTAAGGGTAAGGGTAAGGGTAAGGGTAAGGGTAAGGGTAAGGGTAAGCTTAAGGGTAAAAGCAAGGGTAAGGGTAAGGGTAAGGGTAAGGGTAAGGGTAAAGGTAAGGGTAAGCCTAAGGGTAAAAGCAAGGGTAAGGGTAAGGGTAAGGGTAAGGGTAAGGGTAAGGGTAAGGGTAAGGGTAAGGGTAAGCTTAAGGGTAAAAGCAAGGGTAAGGATAAGGGTAAGGGTAAGGGTAAGGGTAAGGGTAAGGGTAAGGGTAAGGGTAAGGGTAAGGGTAAGGGTAAGGGTAAGGGTAAGCTTAAGGGTAAGGGTAAGGGTAAGGGTAAGGGTAAGCTTAAGGGTAAAAGCAAGGTTAAGGGTAAGGGTAAGGGTAAGGGTAAGGGTAAGGGTAAGGGTAAGGGTAAGCTTAAGGGTAAGGGTAAGGGTAAGGGTAAGGGTAAGCTTAAGGGTAAAAGCAAGGGTAAGGGTAAGGGTAAGGGTAAGGGTAAGGGTAAGCTTAAAGGTAAGGGTAAGGGTAAGGGTAAGGGTAAGCTTAAGGGTAAAAGCAAGGGTAAGGTTAAGGGTAAGGGTAAGGGTAAGGGTAAGGGTAAGGGTAAGCTTAAGGGTAAGGGTAAGGGTAAGGGTAAGGGTAAGCTTAAGGGTAAAAGCAAGGGTAAGGGTAAGGTTAAGGGTAAGGGTAAGGGTAAGGGTAAGGGTAAGGGTAAGGGTAAGGGTAAGGGTAAGGGTAAGGGTAAGGGTAAGCTTAAGGGTAAGGGTAAGGGTAAGGGTAAGCTTAAGGGTAAAAGCAAGGGTAAGGGTAAGGGTAAGGGTAAGGGTAAGGGTAAGCTTAAGGGTGAAAGCAAGGGTAAGGGTAAGGGTAAGGGTAAGGGTAAGGGTAAGGGTAAGGTTAAGGGTAAGGGTAAGGGTAAGGGTAAGCTTAAGGGTAAGGGTAAGGGTAAGGGTTAGCTTAAGGGTAAAAGCAAGGGTAAGGGTAAGGGTAAGGGTAAGGGTGAGGGTAAAGGTAAGGGTAAGCCTAAGGGTAAAAGCAAGGGTAAGGGTAAGGGTAAGGGTAAGGGTAAGGGTAAGGGTAAGGGTAAGGGTAAGGGTAAGGGTAAGGGTAAGGGTAAGCTTAAGGGTAAAAGCAAGGGTAAGGGTAAGGGTAAGGGTAAGGGTAAGGGTAAGGGTAAGGGTAAGGGTAAGCTTAAGGGTAAAAGCAAGGGTAAGGGTAAGGGTAAGGGTAAGGGTAAGGGTAAGGGTAAGGGTAAGGGTAAGGGTAAGGGTAAGGGTAAGGGTAAGGGTAAGGGTAAGGGTAAGGGTAAGCTTAAGGGTAAAAGCAAGGGTAAGGGTAAGGGTAAGGGTAAGGGTAAGGGTTAGGGTAAGGGTAAAGGTAAGGGTAAGCCTAAGGGTAAAAGCAAGGGTAAGGGTAAGGGTAAGGGTAAGGGTAAGGGTAAGGGTAAGGGTAAGGGTAAGGGTAAGGGTAAGGGTAAGGGTAAGAGTAAGGGTAAGGGTTAGGGTAAGCTTAAGGGTAAAAGCAAGGGTAAGGGTAAGGGTAAGCCTAAGGGTAAAAGCAAGGGTAAGGGTAAGGTTAAGGGTAAGGGTAAGGGTAAGCTTAAGGGTAAAAGCAAGGGTAAGGGTAAGGGTAAGGGTAAGGGTAAGCTTAAGGGTAAAAGCAAGGGTAAGGGTAAGGGTGAGGGTAAGGGTAATTGTAAGGGTAAGGGTAAAGGTAAGGGTAAGCCTAAGAGTAAAAGCAAGGGTAAGGGTAAGGGTAAGGGTAAGGGTAAGGGTAAGGGTAAGCTTAAGGGTAAAAGCAAGAGTAAGGTTAAGGGTAAGGGTAAGGGTAAGGGTAAGCTTAAGGGTAAAAGCAAGGGTAAGGGTAAGGGTAAGGGTAAGGGTAAGGGTAAGGGTAAGGGTAAGGGTAAGGGTAAGGGTAAGCTTAAGGGTAAAAGCAAGGGTAAGGGTTAGGGTAAGGGTAAGGGTAAGGGTAAGGGTAAGGGTAAGCTTAAGGGTAATAGCAAGGGTAAGGGTAAGGGTAAGGGTAAGGGTAAGGGTAAAGGTAAGGGTAAGCCTAAGGGTAAAAGCAAGGGTAAGGGTAAGGGTAAGGGTAAGGGTAAGGGTAAGGGTAAGGGTAAGGGTAAGGGTAAGGGTAAGGGTAAGTGTAAGGGTAAGGTTAAGGGTAAGGGTAAGGGTAAGCTTAAGGGTATATGCAAGTTTAAGGGTAAGGTTAAGGGTGAGGGTAAGGGTAAGGGTAAGGGTAAGGGTAAGCTTAAGGGTAAAAGCAAGGTTAAGGGTAAGGGTAAGGGTAAGGGTAAGGGTAAGGGTAAGGGTAAGCTTAAGGGTAAAAGCAAGGGTAAAGGTAAGGGTAAGGGTAAGGGTAAGGGTAAGGGTAAGGGTAAGGGTAAGGGTAAGGGTAAGGGTAAGGGTAAAGGTAAGGTTAAGCCTAAGGGTAAAAGCAAGGGTAAGGGTAAGGGTAAGGGTAAGGGTAAGGGTAAGGGTAAGGGCAAGGGTAAGGGTAAGGGTAAGCTTAAGGGTAAAAGCAAGGGTAAGGGTAAGGGTAAGGGTAAGGGTAAGCCTAAGGGTAGAAGCAAGGGTAAGAGTAAGGGTAAGGGTAAGGGTAAGGGTAAGCTTAAGGGTAAAAGCAAGGGTAAGGGTAAGGGTAAGGGTAAGGGTAAGGGTAAGGGTAAGGGTAAGGGTAAGCTTAAGGGTAAAAGCAAGGGTAAGGGTAAGGGTAAGGGTAAGGGTAAGGGTAAGGGTAAGGGTAAGGGTAAAGGTAAGGGTAAGCCTAAGGGTCAAAGCAAGGGTAAGGGTAAGGGTAAGGGTAAGGGTAAGGGTAAGGGTAAGGGTAAGGGTAAGCTTAAGGGTAAAAGCAAGGGTAAGGGTAAGGGTAAGGGTAAGGGTAAGGGTAAGGGTAAGGGTAAGGGTAAGGGTAAGGGTAAGGGTAAGCTTAAGGGTAAGGGTAAGGGTAAGGGTAAGGGTAAGCCTCAGGGTAAAAGCAAGGGTAAGTGTAAGGGTAAGGGTAAGTGTAAGGGTAAGCTTAAGGGTAAAAGCAAGGGTAAGGGTAAGGGTAAGGGTAAGGGTAAGCTTAAGGGTAAAAGCAAGGGTAAGGGTAAGGGTAAGGGTAAGGGTAAGGGTAAGGGTAAGGCTAAAGGTAAGGGTAAGCCTAAGGGTAAAAGCAAGGGTAAGGGTAAGGGTAAGAGTAAGGGTAAGGGTAAGGGTAAGGGTAAGGGTAAGGGTAAGGGTAAAGGTAAGGGTAAGGGTAAGCTTAAGGGTAAAAGCAAGGGTAAGGGTAAGGGTAAGTGTAAGAGTAAGGGTAAGGGTAAGGGTAAGCTTAAGGGTAAAAGCAAGGGTAAGGGTAAGGGTAAGGGTAAGGGTAAGGGTAAGGGTAAGGGTAAGGGTAAGGGTAAGGGTAAGGGTAAGGGTAAGGGTAAGGGTTAGCTTAAGGGTAAAAGCAATGGTAAGGGTAAGGGTAAGGGTAAGGGTAAGGGTAAGGGTAAGGGTAAGGGTAAGGGTAAGGGTAAGGGTAAGCTTAAGGGTAAAAGCAAGGGTAAGGGTAAGGGTAAGGGTAAGGGTAAGGGTAAGGGTAATGGTAAGGGTAAAGGTAAGGGTAAGCCTAAGGGTAAAAGCAAGGGTAATGGTAAGGGTAAGGGTAAGGGTAAGGGTAAGGTTAAGGGTAAGGGTTAGGGTAAGGGTAAGGGTAAGGGTAAGGGTAAGCTTAAGGGTAAAAGCAAGGGTAAGGGTAAGGGTAAGGGTAAGGGTAAGGGTAAGGGTAAGGGTAAGGGTAAGGGTAAGCTTAAGGGTAAGGGTAAGGGTAAGGGTAAGGGTAAGCTTAAGGGTAAAAGCATGGGTAAGGGTAAGGGTAAGGGAAAGGGTAAGGGTAAGCTTAAGGGTAAAAGCAAGGGTAAGGGTAAGGGTAAGGGTAAGGGTAAGGGTAAGGGTAAGGGTTAGGGTAAGGGTAAGCTTAAGGGTAAGGGTAAGGGTAAGGGTAAGGGTAAGCTTAAGGGTAAAAGCAAGGGTAAGGGTCAGGGTAAGGGTAAGTGTAAGGGTAAGGGTAAGGGTAAGGGTAAGGGTGAGCTTAAGGGTAAAAGCAAGGGTAAGGGTAAGGTTAAGGGTAAGGGTAAGGGTAAGGGTAAGGGTAAGGGTTAGCTTAAGGGTAAAAGCAAGGGTAAGGGTAAGGGTAAGGGTAAGGGTAAGGGTAAGGGTAAGGGTAAGGGTAAGGGTAAGGGTAAGGGTAAAGGTAAGGGTAAGCCTAAGGGTAAAAGCAAGGGTAAGGGTAAGGGTAAGGGTAAGGGTAAGAGTAAGGGTAAGGGTAAGGGTAAGGGTAAGCTTAAGGGTAAAAGCAAGGGTAAGGGTAAGGGTAAGGGTAAGGGTAAGCCTAAGGGTAAAAGCAAGGGTAAGGGTAAGGGTAAGCTTAAGGGTAAAAGCAAGGGTAAGGGTAAGGGTAAGGGTAAGGGTAAGGGTAAGGGTAAGCTTAAGGGTAAAAGCAAGGGTGGGGGTAAGGGTAAGGGTAAGGGTAAGGGTAAGGGTAAGGGTAAGGGTAAGGGTAAGGGTAAGCTTAAGGGTAAAAGCAAGGGTAAGGGTAAGGGTAAGGGTAAGGGTAAGGGTAAGGGTAAGGGTAAGGGTAAGGGTAAGGGTAAGGGTAAGGGTAAGGGTAAGGGTAAGGGTAAGCTTAAGGGTAAAAGCAAGGGTAAGGGTAAGGGTAAGGGTAAGGGTAAGGGTAAAGGTAAGGGTAAGCCTAAGGGTAAAAGCAAGGGTAAGGGTAAGGGTAAGGGTAAGGGTAAGGGTTAGGGTAAGGGTAAGGGTAAGGGTAAGGGTAAGGGTAAGGGTAAGGGTAAGGGTAAGGGTAAGGGTAAGGGTAAGGGTAAGGGTAAGGGTAAGGGTAAGGGTAAGCTTAAGGGTAAAAGCAAGGGTAAGGGTAAGGGAAAGGGTAAGGGTAAGCCTAAGGGTAAAAGCAAGGGTAAGGGTAAGGGTAAGGGTAAGGGTAAGGGTAAGCTTAAGGTAAAAGCAAGAGTAAGGGTAAGGGTAAGGGTAAGGGTAAGGGTAAGGGTAAGCTTAAGGGTAAAAGCAAGGGTAAGGGTAAAGGTAAGGGTAAGGGTAAGGGTAAGGGTAAGGGTAAGGGTAAGGGTAAGGGTAAGGGTAAGGGTATAGGTAAGGGTAAAGGTAAGGGTAAGCCTAAGGGTAAAAGCAAGGGTAAGGGTAAGGGTAAGGGTAAGGGTAAGGGTAAGGTGAAGGGTAAGGGTGAGGGTAAGCTTAAGGGTAAAAGCAAGGGTAAGGGTAAGGGTAAGGGTAAGGGTAAGGGTAAGGGTAAGGGTAAGGGTAAGGGTAAGGGTAAGGGTAAGGGTAAGCTTAAGGGTAAGGGTAAGGGTAAGGGTAAGCTTAAGGGTAAAAGCAAGGGTAAGGGTAAGGGTAAGGGTAAGGGTAAGCTTAAGGGTAAAAGCAAGGGTAAGGGTAAGGGTAAGGGTAAGGGTAAGGGTAAGGGTAAGGGTAAGGGTAAGGGTAAGGGTAAGGGTAAGGGTAAGCTTAAGGGTAAGGGTAAGGGTAAGGGTAAGGGTAAGCTTAAGGGTAAAAGCAAGGGTAAGGGTAAGGGTAAGGGTAAGGGTAAGGGTAAGGGTAAGCTTAAGGGTAAGGGTAAGGGTAAGGGTAAGGGTAAGGGTAAGCTTAAGGGTAAAAGCAAGGGTAAGGGTGAGGGTGAGGGTAAGGGTAAGGGTAAGGGTAAGGGTAAAGGTAAGCTTAAGGGTAAGGGTAAGGGTAAGGGTAAGGGTAAGGGTAAGCTTAAGGGTAAAAGCAAGGTAAGGGTAAGGGTAAGGGTAAGGGTAAGGGTAAGGGTAAGGGTAAGGGTAAGGGTAAGGGTAAGGGTAAGGGTAAGGGTAAGGGTAAGGGTAAGGGAAAGCTTAAGGGTAAGGGTAAGGGTAAGGGTAAGGGTAAGGGTAAGCTTAAGGGTAAAAGCAAGGGTAAGGTTAAGGGTAAGGTTAAGGGTAAGGGTAAGGGTAAGGGTAAGCTTAAGGTTAAAAGCAAGGGTAAGGGTAAGGGTAAGGGTAAGGGTAAGGGTAAGGGTAAGGGTAAGGGTAAGGGTAAGGGTGAGCTTAAGGGTAAGGGTAAGGGTAAGGGTAAGGGTAAGCTTAAGGGTAAAAGCAAGGGTAAGGGTAAGGGTAAGGGTAAGGGTAAGGGTAAAGGTAAGGGTAAGCCTAAGGGTAAAAGCAAGGATAAGGGTAAGGGTAAGGGTAAGGGTAAGGGTAAGGGTAAGGGTAAGGGTAAGGGTAAGGGTAAGGGTAAGGGTAAGGGTAAGCTTAAGGGTAAAAGCAAGGGTAAGGGTAAGGGTAAGGGTAAGGGTAAGGGTAAGGGTAAGGCTAAGGGTAAGGGTAAGGGTAAGCTTAAGGGTAAAAGCAAGGGTAAGGGTAAGGGTAAGGGTAAGGGTAAGGGTAATGGTAAGCTTAAGGGTAAAAGCAAGGGTAAGGGTAAGGGTAAGGGTAAGGGTAAGGGTTAGGGTAAGGGTAAAGGTGAGGGTAAGCCTAAGGGTAAAAGCAAGGGTAAGGGTAAGGGTAAGGGTAAGGGTAAGGGTAAGGGTAAGGGTAAGGGTAAGGGTAAGGTAAGGGTAAGGGTAAGGGTAAGGGTAAGAGTAAGGGTAAGGGTAAGAGGTAAGCTTAAGGTAAAAGCAAGGGTAAGGGTAAGGGTAAGGGTAAGGGTAAGCCTAAGGGTAAAAGCAAGGGTAAGGGTTAGGGTAAGGGTAAGGGTAAGGGTAAGCTTAAGGGTAAAAGCAAGGGTAAGGGTAAGGGTAAGGGTAAGGGTAAGGGTAAGGGTAAGCTTAAGGGTAAAAGCAAGGGTAAGGGTAAGGGTAAGGGTAAGGGTAAGGGTAAGGGTAAGGGTAAAGGTAAGGGTAAGCCTAAGGGTAAAAGCAAGGGTAAGGGTAAGGGTAAGGGTAAGGGTAAGGGTAAGGGTAAGGGTAAGGGTAAGCTTAAGGGTAAAAGCAAGGGTAAGGGTAAGGGTAAGGGTAAGGGTAAGCTTAAGGGTAAAGCAAGGGTAAGGGTAAGGGTAAGGGTAAGGGTAAGGGTAAGGGTAAGGGTAAGGGTAAGGGTAAGGGTAAGGGTAAGGGTAAGCTTAAGGGTAAGGGTAAGGGTAAGGGTAAGGGTAAGCTTAAGGGTAAGGGTAAGGGTAAGGGTAAGCTTAAGAGTAAAAGCAAGGGTAAGGGTAAGGGTAAGGGTAAGGGTAAGCTTAAGGGTAAAAGCAAGGGTAAGGGTAAGGGTAAGGGTAAGGGTAAGGGTAAGGGTAAGGGTAAGGGTAAGGGTAAGGGTAAGGGTAAGGGTAAGCTTAAGGGTAAGGGTAAGGGTAAGGGTAAGGGTAAGCTTAAGGGTAAAAGCAAGGGTAAGGGTAAGGGTAAGGGTAAGGGTAAGGGTAAGGGTAAGCTTAAGGGTAAGGGTAAGGGTAAGGGTAAGGGTAAGGGTAAGCTTAAGGGTAAAAGCAAGGGTAAGGGTGAGGGTGAGGGTAAGGGTAAGGGTAAGGGTAAGGGTAAAGGTAAGCTTAAGGGTAAGGGTAAGGGTAAGGGTAAGGGTAAGGGTAAGCTTAAGGGTAAAAGCAAGGGTAAGGGTAAGGGTAAGGGTAAGGGTAAGGGTAAGGGTAAGGGTAAGGGTAAGGGTAAGGGTAAGGGTAAGGGTAAGGGTAAGGGTAAGGGAAAGCTTAAGGGTAAGGGTAAGGGTAAGGGTAAGGGTAAGCTTAAGGGTAAAAGCAAGGGTAAGGTTAAGGGTAAGGTTAAGGGTAAGGGTAAGGGTAAGGGTAAGCTTAAGGTTAAAAGCAAGGGTAAGGGTAAGGGTAAGGGTAAGGGTAAGGGTAAGGGTAAGGGTAAGGGTAAGGGTAAGGGTGAGCTTAAGGGTAAGGGTAAGGGTAAGGGTAAGGGTAAGCTTAAGGGTAAAAGCAAGGGTAAGGGTAAGGGTAAGGGTAAGGGTAAGGGTAAAGGTAAGGGTAAGCCTAAGGGTAAAAGCAAGGATAAGGGTAAGGGTAAGGGTAAGGGTAAGGGTAAGGGTAAGGGTAAGGGTAAGGGTAAGGGTAAGGGTAAGGGTAAGCTTAAGGGTAAAAGCAAGGGTAAGGGTAAGGGTAAGGGTAAGGGTAAGGGTAAGGGTAAGGCTAAGGGTAAGGGTAAGGGTAAGCTTAAGGGTAAAAGCAAGGGTAAGGGTAAGGGTAAGGGTAAGGGTAAGGGTAATGGTAAGCTTAAGGGTAAAAGCAAGGGTAAGGGTAAGGGTAAGGGTAAGGGTAAGGGTTAGGGTAAGGGTAAAGGTAAGGGTAAGCCTAAGGGTAAAAGCAAGGGTAAGGGTAAGGGTAAGGGTAAGGGTAAGGGTAAGGGTAAGGGTAAGGGTAAGGGTAAGGGTAAGGGTAAGGGTAAGGGTAAGAGTAAGGGTAAGGGTAAGGGTAAGCTTAAGGGTAAAAGCAAGGGTAAGGGTAAGGGTAAGGGTAAGGGTAAGCCTAAGGGTAAAAGCAAGGGTAAGGGTTAGGGTAAGGGTAAGGGTAAGGGTAAGCTTAAGGGTAAAAGCAAGGGTAAGGGTAAGGGTAAGGGTAAGGGTAAGGGTAAGGGTAAGCTTAAGGGTAAAAGCAAGGGTAAGGGTAAGGGTAAGGGTAAGGGTAAGGGTAAGGGTAAGGGTAAAGGTAAGGGTAAGCCTAAGGGTAAAAGCAAGGGTAAGGGTAAGGGTAAGGGTAAGGGTAAGGGTAAGGGTAAGGGTAAGGGTAAGCTTAAGGGTAAAAGCAAGGGTAAGGGTAAGGGTAAGGGTAAGGGTAAGGGTAAGGGTAAGGGTAAGGGTAAGGGTAAGCTTAAGGGTAAAAGCAAGGGTAAGGGTAAGGGTAAGGGTAAGGGTAAGGGTAAGGGTAAGGGTAAGGGTAAAGGTAAGGGTAAGGGTAAGGGTAAGGGTAAGGGTAAGGGTAAGGGTAAGCTTAAGGGTAAAAGCAAGGGTAAGGGTTAGGGTAAGGGTAAGGGTAAGGGTAAGGGTAAGGGTAAGCTTAAGGGTAAAAGCAAGGGTAAGGGTAAGGGTAAGGGTAAGGGTAAGGGTAAGGGTAAGGGTAAGGGTAAGGGTAAGGGTAAGGGTAAGGGTAAGCTTAAGGGTAAAAGCAAGGGTAAGGGTAAGGGTAAGGGTAAGGGTAAGGGTAAGGGTGAGGGTAAGCTTAAGGGTAAAAGCAAGGGTAAGGGTAAGTGTAAGGGTAAGGGTAAGGGTTAGGGTAAGAGTAAAGGTAAGGGTAAGCCTAAGGGTAAAAGCAAGTGTAAGGGTAAGGGTAAGGGTAAGGGTAAGGGTAAGGGTAAGGGTAAGGGTAAGAGTAAGGGTAAGTGTAAGGGTAAGCTTAAGGGTGAAAGCAAGGGTAAGGGTAAGGGTAAGGGTAAGGGTAAGCCTAAGGGTAAAAGCAAGGGTAAGGGTAAGGGTAAGGGTAAGGGTAAGGGTAAGCTTAAGGGTAAAAGCAAGGGTAAGGGTAAGGGTAAGGGTAAGCTTAAGGGTAAAAGCAAGTGTAAGGGTAAGGGTAAGGGTAAGGGTAAGGGTAAGGGTAAGGGTAAGGGTAAGGGTAAAGGTAAGGGTAAGCCTAAGGGTAAAAGCAAGGGTAAGGGTAAGGGTAAGGGTAAGGGTAAGCTTAAGGGTAAAAGCAAGGGTAAGGGTAAGGGTAAGGGTAAGGGTAAAGGTAAGGGTAAGGGTAAGGGTAAGGGTAAGCTTAAGGGTAAAAGCAAGGGTAAGGGTAAGGGTAAGGGTAAGGGTAAGGGTAAGGGTAAGGGTAAGGGTAAGGGTAAGGGTAAGGGTAAGGGTAAGGGTAAGGGTAAGGGTGAGCTAAAGGGTAAAAGCAAGAGTAAGGGTTAGGGTAAGGGTAAGGGTAAGGGTAAGGGTAAGGGTAAGCTTAAGGGTAAAAGCAAGGGTAAGGGTAAGGGTAAGGGTAAGGGTAAGGGTAAGGGTAAGGGTAAGGGTAAGGGTAAGGGTAAGGGTAAGGGTAAGGGTAAAGGTAAGGGTAAGCCTAAGGGTAAAAGCAAGGGTAAGGGTAAGGGTAAGGGTAAGGGTAAGGGTAAGGGTAAGGGTAAGGGTAAGGGTAAGGGTAAGGGTAAGCTTAAGGGTATAAGCAAGGGTAAGGGTAAGGGTAAGGGTGAGGGTAAGGGTAAGGGTAAGGGTAAGGGTAAGGGTAAGCTTAAGGGTAAAAGCAATGGTAAGGGTAAGGGTAAGGGTAAGGGTAAGGGTAAGCTTAAGAGTAAAAGCAAGGGTAAGGGTAAGGGTAAGGGTAAGGGTAAGGGTAAGGGTAAGGGTAAGGGTAAGGGTAAAGGTAAGTGTAAGCCTAAGGGTAAAAGCAAGGGTAAGGGTAAGGGTAAGGGTAAGGGTAAGGGTAAGGGTAAGGGTAAGGGTAAGGGTAAGTGTAAGGGTAAGCTTAAGGGTAAAAGCAAGGGTAAGGGTAAGGGTAAGGGTAAGGGTAAGCCTAAGGGTAAAAGCAAGGGTAAGGAAAAGGTAAGGGTAAGGGTAAGGGTAAGCTTGAGGGTAAAAGCAAGGGTAAGGGTAAGGGTAAGGGTAAGGGTAAGGGTAAGGGTAAGGGTAAGGGTAAGCTTAAGGGTAAAAGCAAGGGTAAGGGTAAGGGTAAGGGTAAGGGTAAGGGTAAGGGTAAAGGTAAGGGTAAGCGTAAGGGTAAAAGCAAGGGTAAGGGTAAGGGTAAGGGTAAGGGTAAGGGTAAGGGTAAGGGTGAGGGTAAGCTTAAGGGTAAAAGCAAGGGTAAGGGTAAGTGTAAGGGTAAGGGTAAGGGTTAGGGTAAGGGTAAAGGTAAGGGTAAGCCTAAGGGTAAAAGCAAGGGTAAGGGTAAGGGTAAGGGTAAGGGTAAGGGTAAGGGTAAGGGTAAGGGTAAGAGTAAGGGTAAGTGTAAGGGTAAGCTTAAGGGTGAAAGCAAGGGTAAGGGTAAGGGTAAGGGTAAGGGTAAGCCTAAGGGTAAAAGCAAGGGTAAGGGTAAGGGTAAGGGTAAGGGTAAGGGTAAGCTTAAGGGTAAAAGCAAGGGTAAGGGTAAGGGTAAGGGTAAGCTTAAGGGTAAAAGCAAGTGTAAGGGTAAGGGTAAGGGTAAGGGTAAGGGTAAGGGTAAGGGTAAGGGTAAGGGTAAAGGTAAGGGTAAGCCTAAGGGTAAAAGCAAGGGTAAGGGTAAGGGTAAGGGTAAGGGTAAGCTTAAGGGTAAAAGCAAGGGTAAGGGTAAGGGTAAGGGTAAGGGTAAAGGTAAGGGTAAGGGTAAGGGTAAGGGTAAGCTTAAGGGTAAAAGCAAGGGTAAGGGTAAGGGTAAGGGTAAGGGTAAGGGTAAGGGTAAGGGTAAGGGTAAGGGTAAGGGTAAGGGTAAGGGTAAGGGTAAGGGTGAGCTAAAGGGTAAAAGCAAGAGTAAGGGTTAGGGTAAGGGTAAGGGTAAGGGTAAGGGTAAGGGTAAGCTTAAGGGTAAAAGCAAGGGTAAGGGTAAGGGTAAGGGTAAGGGTAAGGGTAAGGGTAAGGGTAAGGGTAAGGGTAAGGGTAAGGGTAAGGGTAAAGGTAAGGGTAAGCCTAAGGGTAAAAGCAAGGGTAAGGGTAAGGGTAAGGGTAAGGGTAAGGGTAAGGGTAAGGGTAAGGGTAAGGGTAAGGGTAAGGGTAAGCTTAAGGGTATAAGCAAGGGTAAGGGTAAGGGTAAGGGTGAGGGTAAGGGTAAGGGTAAGGGTAAGGGTAAGGGTAAGCTTAAGGGTAAAAGCAATGGTAAGGGTAAGGGTAAGGGTAAGGGTAAGGGTAAGCTTAAGAGTAAAAGCAAGGGTAAGGGTAAGGGTAAGGGTAAGGGTAAGGGTAAGGGTAAGGGTAAGGGTAAGGGTAAAGGTAAGTGTAAGCCTAAGGGTAAAAGCAAGGGTAAGGGTAAGGGTAAGGGTAAGGGTAAGGGTAAGGGTAAGGGTAAGTGTAAGGGTAAGCTTAAGGGTAAAAGCAAGGGTAAGGGTAAGGGTAAGGGTAAGGGTAAGCCTAAGGGTAAAAGCAAGGGTAAGGAAAAGGTAAGGGTAAGGGTAAGGGTAAGCTTAAGGGTAAAAGCAAGGGTAAGGGTAAGGGTAAGGGTAAGGGTAAGGGTAAGGGTAAGGGTAAGGGTAAGCTTAAGGGTAAAAGCAAGGGTAAGGGTAAGGGTAAGGGTAAGGGTAAGGGTAAGGGTAAGGGTAAGGGTAAGCTTAAGGGTAAAAGCAAGGGTAAGGGTAAGGGTAAGGGTAAGGGTAAGGGTAAGGGTAAGGGTAAGCTTAAGGGTAAAAGCAAGGGTAAGGGTAAGGGTAAGGGTAAGGGTAAGGGTAAGGGTAAGGGTAAGGGTAAGCTTAAGGGTAAAAGCAAGGGTAAGGGTAAGGGTAAGGGTAAGGGTAAGCTTAAGGGTAAAAGCAAGGGTAAGGGTAAGGGTAAGGGTAAGGGTAAGGGTAAGGGTAAGGGTAAGGGTAAGGGTAAGGGTAAAGGTAAGGGTAAGCCTAAGGGTAAAAGCAAGGGTAAGGGTAAGGGTAAGGGTAAGGGTAAGGGTAAGGGTAAGGGTAAGGGTAAGGGTAAGGGTAAGGGTAAGGGTAAGGGTAAGGGTAAGCTTAAGGGTAAAAGCAAGGGTGAGGGTAAGGGTAAGGGTAAGGGTAAGGGTAAGGGTAAGGGTAAGGGTAAGGGTAAGGGTAAGGGTAAGGGTAAGGGTAAGGGTAAGGGTAAGGGTAAGGGTAAGGGTAAGGGTAAGGGTAAGGGTAAGGGTAAGGGTAAGGGTAAGGGTAAGGGTAAGGGTAAGCCTAAGGGTAAAAGCAAGGGTAAGGGTAAGGGTAAGGGTAAGGGTAAGGGTAAGCTTAAGGGTAAAAGCAAGGGTAAGGGTAAGGGTAAGGGTAAGGGTAAGGGTAAGGGTAAGGGTAAGGGTAAGCTTAAGGGTAAAAGCAAGGGTAAGGGTAAGGGTAAGGGTAAGGGTAAGGGTAAGGGTAAGGGTAAAGGTAAGGGTAAGCCTAAGGGTAAAAGCAAGGGTATGGGTAAGGGTAAGGGTAAGGGTAAGGGTAAGGGTAAGGGTAAGGGTAAGGGTAAGGGTAAGGGTAAGGGTAAGGGTAAGGGTAAGGGTAAGGGTAAGGGTAAGGGTAAGGGTAAGGGTAAGGGTAAGGGTAAGCTTAAGGGTAAAAGCAAGGGTAAGGGTAAGGGTAAGGGTAAGGGTAAGGGTAAGGGTAAGGGTAAGGGTAAGGGTAAGGGTAAGGGTAAGGGTAGCTTACCCTTACTCTTACCCTTACCCTTACCCTTACCCTTACCCTTACCCTTACCCTTACCCTTGCTTTTACCCTTAAGCTTACCCTTACCCTTACCCTTACCCTTACCCTTACCCTTACCCTTAACCTTACCCTTACCCTTACCCTTACCCTTGCTTTTACCCTTAGGCTTACCCTTACCTTTACCCTTACCCTTACCCTTACCCTTACCCTTACCCTTACCCTTACCCTTACCCTTGCTTTTACCCTTAAGCTTACCCTTACCCTTACCCTTACCCTTACCCTTACCCTTACCCTTACCCTTACCCTTACCCTTACCCTTACCCTTACCCTTACCCTTACCCTTACCCTTACCCTTACCCTTGCTTTTACCCTTAAGCTTACCCTTACCCTTACCCTTACCCTTACCCTTACCCTTACCCTTACCCTTGCTTTTACCCTTGAGCTTACCCTTACCCTTACCCTTACCCTTACCCTTTCCCTTACCCTTACCCTTGCTTTTACCCTTAGGCTTACCCTTACCTTTACCCTCACCCTTACCCTTACCCTTACCCTTACCCTTACCCTTACCCTTGCTTTTACCCTTAAGCTTACCCTTACCCTTACCCTTACCCTTACCCTTACCCTTACCCTTTCCCTTACCTTTACCCTTACCCTTTCCCTTGCTTTTACCCTTAAGCTTACCCTTACCCTTACCCTTACCCTTACCTTTACCCTTACCCTTACCCTTACCCTTACCCTTACCCTTACCCTTGCTTTTACCCTTAAGCTTACCCTTACCCTTACCCTTACCCTTACCCTTACCCTTACCCTTAACCTTACCCTTACCCTTACCCTTACCCTTACCCTTACCCTTACCCTTACCCTTACCCTTACCCTTACCCTTACCCTTGCTTTTACCCTTAAGCTTACCCTTACCCTTACCCTTACCCTTACCCTTACCCTTACCCTTACCCTTGCTTTCACCCTTAAGCTTACCCTTACCCTTACCCTTACCCTTACCCTTGCTTTTACCCTTAAGCTTACCCTTACCCTTACCCTTACCCTTACCCTTACCCTTACCCTTGCTTTTACCCTTAAGCTTACCCTTACCCTTACCCTTACCCTTACCCTTACCCTTACCCTTACCCTTACCCTTGCTTTTACCCTTAGGCTTACCCTTACCCTTACCCTTACCCTTACCCTTACCCTTGCTTTTACCCTTAAGCTTACCCTTACCCTTACCCTTACCCTTACCCTTACCCTTACCCTTACCCTTACCCTTGCTTTTACCCTAAGGCTTACCCTTACCTTTACCCTTACCCTTACCCTTACCCTTGCTTTTACCCTTAAGCTTACACTTACCCTTACCCTTACCCTTACCCTTACCCTTACCCTTGCTTTTACCCTTAAGCTTACCCTTACCCTTACCCTTACCCTTACCCTTACCCTTACCCTTACCCTTACCCTTACCCTTACCCTTACCCTTACCCTTGCTTTTACCCTTACCCTTACCCTTGCTTTTACCCTTAGGCTTACCCTTACCCTTACCCTTACCCTTACCCTTACCCTTACCCTTACCCTTGCTTTTACCCTTAAGCTTACCCTTAACCTTACCCTTACCCTTACCCTTACCCTTACCCTTACCCTTACCCTTGCTTTTACCCTTAAGCTTACCCTTACCCTTACCCTTACCCTTACCCTTACCCTTACCCTTACCCTTACCCTTACCCTTACCCTTACCCTTACCCTTACCCTTACCCTTACCCTTGCTTTTACCCTTAAGCTTACCCTTACCCTTACCCTTACCCTTACCCTTACCCTTACCCTTACCCTTACCCTTACCCTTACCCTTACCCTTACCCTTACCCTTGCTTTTACCCTTAAGCTTACCCTTACCCTTACCCTTACCCTTACCCTTACCCTTACCCTTACCCTTACCCTTACCCTTACCCTTACCCTTACCCTTACCCTTACCCTTACCCTTACCCTTACCCTTACCCTTACCCATACCCTTGCTTTTACCCTTAGGCTTACCCTTACCTTTACCCTTACCCTTACCCTTACCCTTACCCTTACCCTTACCCTTACCCTTGCTTTTACCCTTAAGCTTACCCTTACCCTTACCCTTACCCTTACCCTTACCCTTACCCTTACCCTTACCCTTGCTTTTACCCTTAAGCTTACCCTTACCCTTACCCTTACCCTTACCCTTACCCTTGCTTTTACCCTTAGGCTTACCCTTACCCTTACCCTTACCCTTACCCTTACCCTTACCCTTACCCTTACCCTTACCCTTACCCTTACCCTTACCCTTACCCTTACCCTTACCCTTACCCTTACCCTTACCCTTACCCTTACCCTTACCCTTACCCTTACCCTCACCCTTGCTTTTACCCTTAAGCTTACCCTTACCCTTACCCTTACCCTTACCCTTACCCTTACCCTTACCCTTACCCTTACCCTTACCCTTACCCTTACCCTTACCCTTACCCTTGCTTTTACCCTTAGGCTTACCCTTACCTTTACCCTTACCCTTACCCTTACCCTTACCCTTACCCTTACCCTTACCCTTACCCTTACCCTTACCCTTGCTTTTACCCTTAAGCTTACCCTTACCCTTACCCTTACTCTTACCCTTGCTTTTACCCTTAAGCTTACCCTTACCCTTACCCTTACCCTTACCCTTACCCTTACCCTTACCCTTACCCTTGCTTTTACCCTTAAGCTTACCCTTACCCTTACCCTTACCCTTACCCTTACCCTTACCCTTACCCTTGCTTTTACCCTTAAGCTTACCCTTACCCTTACCCTTACCCTTACCCTTACCCTTACCCTTACCCTTACCCTTACCCTTACCCTTACCCTTACCCTTACCCTTACCCTTACCCTTACCCTTACCCTTACCCTTACCCTTGCTTTTACCCTTACGCTTACCCTTACCTTTACCCTTACCCTTACCCTTACCCTTACCCTTACCCTTACCCTTGCTTTTACCCTTAAGCTTACCCTTACCCTTACCCTTACCCTTACCCTTACCCTTACCCTTACCCTTGCTTTTACCCTTAAGCTTACCCTTACCCTTACCCTTACCTTTTCCTTACCCTTGCTTTTACCCTTAGGCTTACCCTTACCCTTACCCTTACCCTTACCCTTGCTTTTACCCTTAAGCTTACCCTTACACTTACCCTTACCCTTACCCTTACCCTTACCCTTACCCTTACCCTTACCCTTACCCTTACCCTTGCTTTTACCCTTAGGCTTACACTTACCTTTACCCTTACCCTTACCCTTACCCTTACCCTTACCCTTACCCTTACCCTTACCCTTACCCTTACCCTTACCCTTACCCTTGCTTTTACTCTTAAGCTTACCCTTACCCTTACCCTTACCCTTACCCTTACCATTGCTTTTACCCTTAAGCTTACCCTTACCCTTACCCTTACCCTTACCCTTACCCTCACCCTTACCCTTACCCTTACCCTTGCTTATACCCTTAAGCTTACACTTACCCTTACCCTTACCCTTACCCTTACCCTTACCCTTACCCTTACCCTTACCCTTACCCTTACCCTTACCCTTGCTTTTACCCTTAGGCTTACCCTTACCTTTACCCTTACCCTTACCCTTACCCTTACCCTTACCCTTACCCTTACCCTTACCCTTACCCTTACCCTTACCCTTACCCTTGCTTTTACCCTTAAGCTTACCCTTACCCTTACCCTTACCCTTACCCTTACCCTAACCCTTACTCTTGCTTTTACCCTTTAGCTCACCCTTACCCTTACCCTTACCCTTACCCTTACCCTTACCCTTACCCTTACCCTTACCCTTACCCTTACCCTTACCCTTACCCTTACCCTTACCCTTGCTTTTACCCTTAAGCTTACCCTTACCCTTACCCTTACCCTTACCTTTACCCTTACCCTTACCCTTACCCTTACCCTTGCTTTTACCCTTAAGCTTACCCTTACCCTTACCCTTACCCTTACCCTTGCTTTTACCCTTAGGCTTACCCTTACCTTTACCCTTACCCTTACCCTTACCCTTACCCTCACCCTTACCCTTACCCTTACACTTGCTTTTACCCTTAAGCTTACCCTTACCCTTACCCTTACCCTTGCTTTTACCCTTAAGCTTACCCTTACCCTTACCCTTACCCTTACCCTTACCCTTGCTTTTACCCTTAGGCTTACCCTTACCCTTACCCTTACCCTTACCCTTGCTTTCACCCTTAAGCTTACCCTTACACTTACCCTTACTCTTACCCTTACCCTTACCCTTACCCTTACCCTTACCCTTACCCTTACCCTTACCCTTGCTTTTACCCTTTGGCTTACCCTTACCTTTACCCTTACCCTAACCCTTACCCTTACCCTTACACTTACCCTTACCCTTGCTTTTACCCTTAAGCTTACCCTCACCCTTACCCTTACCCTTACCCTTACCCTTACCCTTACCCTTGCTTTTACCCTTAAGCTTACCCTTACCCTTACCCTTACCCTTACCCTTACCCTTACCCTTACCCTTACCCTTACCCTTACCCTTACCCTTGCTTTTACCCTTAAGCTTACCCTTACCCTTACCCTTACCCTTACCCTTACCCTAACCCTTACCCTTGCTTTTACCCTTAAGCTTACCCTTACCCTTACCCTTACCCTTACCCTTACCCTTACCCTTACCTTTACCCTTACCCTTACCCTTACCCTTACCCTTACCCTTACCCTTACCCTTACCCTTGCTTTTACCCTTAAGCTTACCCTTACCCTTACCCTTACCCTTACCCTTACCCTTACCCTTACCCTTACCCTTACCCTTACCCTTACCCTTGCTTTTACCCTTAAGCTTACCCTTACCCTTACCCTTACCCTTACCCTTACCCTTACCCTTACCCTTACCCTTGCTTTTACCCTTAGGCTTACCCTTACCTTTACCCTTACCCTTACCCTTACCCTCACCCTTACCCTTACCCTTGCTTTTACCCTTAAGCTTACCCTTACCCTTACCCTTACCCTTACCCTTACCCTTACCCTTGCTTTTACCCTTAAGCTTACCCTTACCCTTACCCTTACCCTAACCCTTACCCTTGCTTTTACCCTTAGGCTTACCCTTACCCTTACCCTTACCCTTACCCTTGCTTTTACCCTTAAGCTTACCCTTACCCTTACCCTTACTCATACCCTTACCCTTACCCTTACCCTTACCCTTACCCTTACCCTTACCCTTACCCTTACCCTTACCCTTACCCTTACCCTTACCCTTGCTTTTACCCTTAGGCTTACCCTTACCTTTACCCTTACCCTAACCCTTACCCTTACCCTTACCCTTACCCTTACCCTTGCTTTTACCCTTAAGCTTACCATTACCCTTACCCTTACCCTTACCCTTACCCTTACCCTTGCTTTTACCCTTAAGCTTACCCTTACCCTTACCCTTAGCCTTACCCTTACCCTTACCCTTACCCTTACCCTTACCCTTACCCTTGCTTTTACCCTTAAGCTTACCCTTACCCTTACCCTTACCCTTACCCTTACCCTTACCCTTACCCTTACCCTTACCCTTACCCTTACCCTTATCCTTGCTTTTACCCTTAGGCTTACCCTTACCTTTACCCTTACCCTTACCCTTACCCTTACCCTTACCCTTGCTTTTACCCTTAAGCTTACCCTTACCCTTACCCTTACCCTTACCCTTAAGCTCACCCTTACCCTTACCCTTACCCTTACCCTTACCCTTACCCTTACCCTTACCCTTACCCTTACCCTTGCTTTTACCCTTAAGCTTACCCTTACCCTTACCCTTACCCTTAACCTTACCCTTAACCTTACCCTTGCTTTTACCCTTAAGCTTACCCTTACCCTTACCCTTACCCTTACCCTTAAGCTTTCCCTTACCCTTACCCTTACCCTTACCCTTACCCTTACCCTTACCCTTACCCTTACCCTTACCCTTACCCTTACCCTTACCCTTACCCTTACCCTTACCCTTACCCTTACCCTTACCCTTACCCTTACCCTTACCCTTGCTTTTACCCTTAAGCTTACCCTTACCCTTACCCTTACCCTTACCCTTACCCTTAAGCTTACCTTTACCCTTACCCTTACCCTTACCCTTACCCTCACCCTCACCCTTACCCTTGCTTTTACCCTTAAGCTTACCCTTACCCTTACCCTTACCCTTACCCTTACCCTTACCCTTAAGCTTACCCTTACCCTTACCCTTACCCTTACCCTTACCCTTACCCTTGCTTTTACCCTTAAGCTTACCCTTACCCTTACCCTTACCCTTACCCTTAAGCTTACCCTTACCCTTACCCTTACCCTTACCCTTACCCTTACCCTTACCCTTACCCTTACCCTTACCCTTACCCTTACCCTTGCTTTTACCCTTAAGCTTACCCTTACCCTTACCCTTACCCTTACCCTTGCTTTTACCCTTAAGCTTACCCTTACCCTTACCCTTACCCTTAAGCTTACCCTTACCCTTACCCTTACCCTTACCCTTACCCTTACCCTTACCCTTACCCTTACCCTTACCCTTACCCTTACCCTTACCCTTACCCTTACCCTTGCTTTTACCCTTAAGCTTACCCTCACCCTTACCCTTCACCTTACCCTTACCCTTACCCTTACCCTTACCCTTACCCTTGCTTTTACCCTTAGGCTTACCCTTACCTTTACCCTTACCTATACCCTTACCCTTACCCTTACCCTTACCCTTACCCTTACCCTTACCCTTACCCTTACCCTTACCCTTACCTTTACCCTTACCCTTGCTTTTACCCTTAAGCTTACCCTTACCCTTACCCTTACCCTTACCCTTACCCTTACTCTTGCTTTTACCCTTAAGCTTACCCTTACCCTTACCCTTACCCTTACCCTTACCCTTGCTTTTACCCTTAGGCTTACCCTTACCCTTTCCCTTACCCTTACCCTTGCTTTTACCCTTAAGCTTACCCTTACCCTTACCCTTACCCTTACCCTTACCCTTACCCTTACCCTTACCCTTACCCTTACCCTTACCCTTACCCTTACCCTTACCCTTACCCTTACCCTAACCCCTTACCCTTACCCTTACCCTTACCCTTACCCTTGCTTTTACCCTTAGGCTTACCCTTACCTTTACCCTTACCCTTACCCTTACCCTTACCCTTACCCTTGCTTTTACCCTTAAGCTTACCCTTACCCTTACCCTTACCCTTACCCTTACCCTTACCCTTACCCTTACCCTTACCCTTACCCTTACCCTTACCCTTACCCTTACCCTTGCTTTTACCCTTAAGCTTACCCTTACCCTTACCCTTACCCTTACCCTTACCCTTACCCTTACCCTTACCCTTACCCTTACCCCCACCCTTGCTTTTACCCTTAAGCTTACCCTTACCCTTACCCTTACCCTTACCCTTACCCTTACCCTTGCTTTTACCCTTAAGCTTACCCTTACCCTTACCCTTGCTTTTACCCTTAGGCTTACCCTTACCCTTACCCTTACCCTTACCCTTGCTTTTACCCTTAAGCTTACCCTTACCCTTACCCTTACCCTTACTCTTACCCTTACCCTTACCCTTACCCTTACCCTTGCTTTTACCCTTAGGCTTACCCTTACCTTTACCCTTACCCTTACCCTTACCCTTACCCTTACCCTTACCCTTACCCTTACCCTTACCCTTACCCTTACCCTTGCTTTTACCCTTAAGCTAACCCTTACCCTTACCCTTACCCTTACCCTTACCCTTAACCTTACCCTTACCCTTGCTTTTACCCTTAAGCTCACCCTTACCCTTACCCTTACCCTTACCCTTACACTTACCCTTACCCTGACCCTTACCCTTGCTTTTACCCTTAAGCTTACCCTTACCCTTACCCTTACCCTTACCCTTAAGCTTACCCTTACCCTAACCCTTACCCTTACCCTTACCCTTACCCTTACCCTTGCTTTTACCCTTAAGCTTACCCTTACCCTTTCCCTTACCCTTACCCTTACCCTTGCTTTTACCCTTAAGCTTACCCTTACCCTTACCCTTACCCTTACCCTTAAGCTTACCCTTACCCTTACCCTTACCCTTACCCTTACCCTTACCCTTACCCTTACCCTTACCCTTACCCTTGCTTTTACCCTTAAGCTTACCCTTACCCTTACCTTTACCCTTACCCTAACCCTTACCCTTAACCTTACCCTTACCCTTACCCTTACCCTTACCATTACCCTTGCTTTTACCCTTAGGCTTACCCTTACCTTTACCCTTACCATTACCCTTACCCTTACCCTTACCCTTACCCTTACCCTTACCCTTGCTTTTACCCTTAAGCTTACCCTTACCCTTACCCTTACCCTTACCCTTACCCTTACCCTTACCCTTACCCTTACCATTGCTTTTACCCTTAAGCTAACCCTTACCCTTACCCTTACCCTTACCCTTACCCTTACCCTTACCCTTACCCTTACCCTTACCCTTACCCTTACCCTTACCCTTACCCTTACCCTTGCTTTTACCCTTAAGCTTACCCTTACCCTTACCCTTACTCTTACACTTACCCTTAAAGGGTAAGGGTAAGGGTAAGGGTAAGGGTAAGGGTAAGGGTAAGGGTAAGGGTAAGGGTAAGCTTAAGGGTAAGGGTAAGGGTAAGGGTAAGCTTAAGGGTAAAAGCAAGGGTAAGGGTAAGGGTAAGGGTGAGGGTAAGGGTAAGCTTAAGGGTAAAAGCAAGGGTAAGGGTAAGGGTAAGGGTAAGGGTAAGGGTAAGGGTAAGGGTAAGGGTAAGGGTAAGGGTAAGGGTAAGGGTAAGGGTAAGCTTAAGGGTAAGGGTAAGGGTAAGGGTAAGCTTAAGGGTAAAAGCAAGGGTAAGGGTAAGGGTAAGGGTAAGGGTAAAGGTAAGGGTAAGCCTAAGGGTAAAAGCAAGGGTAAGGGTAAGGGTAAGGGTAAGGGTAAGGGTAAGGGTAAGGGTAAGGGTAAGGGTAAGCTTAAGGGTAAAAGCAAGGGTAAGGGTAAGGGTAAGGGTAAGGGTAAGGGTAAGGGTAAGGGTAAGGGTAAGGGTAAGCTTAAGGGTAAAAGCAAGGGTAAGGGTAAGGGTAAGGGTAAGGTTAAGGGTAAGGGTAAGGGTAAGGGTAAGGGTAAGCTTAAGGGTAAAAGCAAGGGTAAGGGTAAGGGTAAGGGTAAGGGTAAGGGTTAGGGTAAGGGTAAAGGTAAGGGTAAGCCTAAGGGTAAAAGCAAGGGTAAGGGTAAGGGTAAGGGTAAGGGTAAGGGTAAGGGTAAGGGTAAGGGTAAGGGTAAGGGTAAGAGTAAGGGTAAGGGTAAGGGTAAGCTTAAGGGTGAAAGCAAGGGTAAGGGTAAGGGTAAGGGTAAGGGTAAGCCTAAGGGTAAAAGCAAGGGTAAGGGTAAGGTTAAGGGTAAGGGTAAGGGTAAGCTTAAGGGTAAAAGCAAGGGTAAGGGTAAGGGTAAGGGTAAGGGTAAGGGTAAGCTTAAGGGTAAAAGCAAGGGTAAGGGTAAGGGTGAGGGTGAGGGTAAGGGTAAGGGTAAGGGTAAGGGTAAAGGTAAGGGTAAGCCTAAGAGTAAAAGCAAGGGTTAGGGTAAGGGTAAGGGTAAGGGTAAGGGTAAGGGTAAGGGTAAGGGTAAGGGTAAGGGTAAGGGTAAGGGTAAGGGTAAGGGTAAGGGTAAGCTTAAGGGTAAAAGCAAGGGTAAGGATAAGGGTAAGGGTAAGGGTAAGGGTAAGGGTAAGGGTAAGGGTAAGGGTAAGGGTAAGGGTAAGGGTAAGGGTAAGCTTAAGGGTAAAAGCAAGGGTAAGGGTAAGGGTAAGGGTAAGGGTAAGGGTAAGGGTAAGGGTAAGGGTAAGGGTAAGGGTAAGCTTAAGGGTAAAAGCAAGGGTAAGGGTTAGGGTAAGGGTAAGGGTAAGGGTAAGGGTAAGGGTAAGCTTAAGGGTAAAAGCAAGGGTAAGGGTAAGGGTAAGGGTAAGGGTAAGGGTAAGGGTAAGGGTAAGGGTAAAGGTAAGGGTAAGCTTAAGGGTAAAAGCAAGGGTAAGGGTAAGGGTAAGGGTAAGGGTAAGGGTAAGGGTAAGGGTAAGGGTAAGGGTAAGGGTAAGGGTAAGGGTAAGGGTAAGGGTAAGGGTAAGGGTAAGGGTAAGCTTAAGGGTATAAGCAAGGGTAAGGGTAAGGGTAAGGGTGAGGGTAAGGGTGAGGGTAAGGGTAAGGGTAAGCTTAAGGGTAAAAGCAAGGGTAAGGGTAAGGGTAAGGGTAAGGGTAAGGGTAAGGGTAAGGGTAAGGGTAAGCTTAAGGGTAAAAGCAAGGGTAAGGGTAAGGGTAAGGGTAAGGGTAAGGGTAAGGGTAAGGGTAAGGGTAAGGGTAAGGGTAAGGGTAAGGGTAAGGGTAAGGGTAAAGGTAAGGTTAAGCCTAAGGGTAAAAGCAAGGGTAAGGGTAAGGGTAAGGGTAAGGGTAAGGGTAAGGGTAAGGGTAAGGGTAAGGGTAAGGGTAAGGGTAAGGGTAAGGGTAAGGGTAAGGGTAAGGGTAAGGGTAAGGGTAAGGGTAAGCTTAAGGGTAAAAGCAAGGGTAAGGGTAAGGGTAAGGGTAAGGGTAAGCCTAAGGGTAAAAGCAAGGGTAAGGGTAAGGGTAAGGGTAAGGGTAAGGGTAAGCTTAAGGGTAAAAGCAAGGGTAAGGGTAAGGGTAAGGGTAAGGGTAAGGGTAAGGGTAAGGGTAAGCTTAAGGGTAAAAGCAAGGGTAAGGGTAAGGGTAAGGGTAAGGATAAGTGTAAGGGTAAGGGTAAGGGTAAGGGTAAGGGTAAGGTTAAGGGTAAGGGTTAGAGTAAGGGTAAGGGTAAGGGTAAGGGTAAGCTTAAGGGTAAAAGCAAGGGTAAGGGTAAGGGTAAGGGTAAGGGTAAGCTTAAGGGTAAGGGTAAGGGTAAGGGTAAGGG
>CAUEHS010000855.1:0-24177 GCA_958510865.1 Myrrha octodecimguttata | reverse complement strand
GGTAAGGGTAAGGGTTAGGGTAATGGTAAAGGTAAGGGTAAGCCTAAGGGTAAAAGCAAGGGTAAGGGTAAGGGTAAGGGTAAGGGTAAGGGTAAGGGTAAGGGTAAGGGTAAGGGTAAGAGTAAGGGTAAGGGTAAGGGCAAGCTTAAGGGTAAAAGCAAGGGTAAGGGTAAGGGTAAGGGTAAGGGTAAGCCTAAGGGTAAAAGCAAGGGTAAGGGTAAGGTTAAGGGTAAGGGTAAGGGTAAGCTTAAGGGTAAAAGCAAGGGTAAGGGTAAGGGTAAGGGTAAGGGTAAGGGTAAGCTCAAGGGTAAAAGCAAGGGTAAGGGTAAGGGTGAGGGTAAGGGTAAGGGTAAGGGTAAGGGTAAAGGTAAGGGTAAGCCTAAGAGTAAAAGCAAGGGTAAGGGTAAGGGTAAGGGTAAGGGTAAGGGTAAGGGTAAGGGTAAGGGTAAGGGTAAGGGTAAGGGTAAGGGTAAGGGTAAGCTTAAGGGTAAAGCAAGGGTAAGGATAAGGGTAAGGGTAAGGGTAAGGGTAAGGGTAAGGGTAAGGGTAAGGGTAAGCTTAAGGGTAAAAGCAAGGGTAAGGGTAAGGGTAAGGGTAAGGGTAAGGGTAAGGGTAAGGGTAAGGGTAAGGGTAAGCTTAAGGGTAAAAGCAAGGGTAAGGGTAAGGGTAAGGGTAAGGGTAAGGGTAAGGGTAAGGGTAAGCTTAAGGGTAAAAGCAAGGGTAAGGGTAAGGGTAAGGGTAAGGGTAAGGGTAAGGGTAAGGGTAAAGGTAAGGGTAAGCCTAAGGGTAAAAGCAAGGGTAAGGGTAAGGGTGAGGGTAAGGGTAAGGGTAAGGGTAAGGGTGAGGGTAAGGGTAAGGGTAAGGGTGAGGGTAAGGGTAAGGGTAAGGGTAAGCTTAAGGGTATAAGCAAGGGTAAGGGTAAGGGTAAGGGTGAGGGTAAGGGTAAGGGTAAGGGTAAGGGTAAGCTTAAGGGTAAAAGCAAGGGTAAGGGTAAGGGTAAGGGTAAGGGTAAGGGTAAGGGTAAGGGTAAGGGTAAGGGTAAGGGTAAAGGTAAGCTTAAGGGTAAAAGCAAGGGTAAGGGTAAGGGTAAGGGTAAGGGTAAGGGTGAGGGTAAGGGTAAGGGTAAGGGTAAGGGTAAGGGTAAAGGTAAGGTTAAGCCTAAGGGTAAAAGCAAGGGTAAGGGTAAGGGTAAGGGTAAGGGTAAGGGTAAGGGTAAGGGTAAGGGTAAGGGTAAGGGTAAGGGTAAGGGTAAGGGTAAGCTTAAGGGTAAAAGCAAGGGTAAGGGTAAGGGTAAGGGTAAGGGTAAGCCTAAGGGTAAAAGCAAGGGTAAGGGTAAGGGTAAGGGTAAGGGTAAGGGTAAGCTTAAGGGTAAAAGCAAGGGTAAGGGTAAGGGTAAGGGTAAGGGTAAGGGTAAGGGTAAGGGTAAGGGTAAGCTTAAGGGTAAAAGCAAGGGTAAGGGTAAGGGTAAGGGTAAGGGTAAGGGTAAGGGTAAGGGTAAGGGTAAGGGTAAGGGTAAGGGTAAGGGTAAGGGTAAAGGTAAGGGTAAGCCTAAGGGTCAAAGCAAGGGTAAGGGTAAGGGTAAGGGTAAGGGTAAGGGTAAGGGTAAGGGTAAGGGTAAGCTTAAGGGTAAAAGCAAGGGTAAGGGTAAGGGTAAGGTTAAGGGTAAGGGTAAGGGTAAGGGTAAGGGTAAGGGTAAGGGTAAGGGTAAGTGTAAGGGTAAGGGTTAGGGTAAGGGTAAGCTTACCCTTACCCTTACCCTTACCCTTGCTTTTACCCTTAAGCTTACCGTTACCCTTACTCTTACCCTTACCCTTACCCTTACCCTTACCCTTATCCTTACCCTTGCTTTTACCCTTAAGCTTACCCTTACCCTTACCCTTACCCTTACCCTCACCCTTACCCTTACCCTTACCCTTACCCTTGCTTTTACTCTTAGGCTTACCCTTACCTTTACCCTTACCCTTACCCTTACCCTTACCCTCACCCTTACCCTTACCCTTGCTTTCACCCTTAAGCTTACCCTTACCCTTACCCTTACCCTTACTCTTACCCTTGCTTTTACCCTTAAGCTTACCCTTACCCTTACCCTTAACCTTACCCTTACCCTTGCTTTTACCCTTAGGCTTACCCTTACCCTTACCCTTACCCTTACCCTTGCTTTTACCCTTAAGCTTACCCTTACCCTTACCCTTACTCTTACCCTTACCCTTACCCTTACCCTTACCCTTACCCTTACCCTTACCCTTACCCTTACCCTTACCCTTGCTTTTACCCTTAGGCTTACCCTTACCTTTACCCTTGCCCTAACCCTTACCCTTACCCTTACCCTTGCTTTTACTCTTAGGCTTACCCTTACCTTTACCCTTACCCTTACCCTTACCCTTACCCTCACCCTTACCCTTACCCTTGCTTTTACCCTTAAGCTTACCCTTACCCTTACCCTTACCCTTACCCTTACCCTTGCTTTTACCCTTAAGCTTACCCTTACCCTTACCCTTAACCTTACCCTTACCCTTGCTTTTACTCTTAGGCTTACCCTTACCCTTACCCTTACCCTTACCCTTGCTTTTACCCTTAAGCTTACCCTTACCCTTACCCTTACTCTTACCCTTACTCTTACCCTTACCCTTACCCTTACCCTTACCCTTACCCTTACCCTTACCCTTACCCTTGCTTTTACCCTTAAGCTTACCCTTACCTTTACCCTTACCCTTACCCTTACCCTTACCCTTGCTTTTACCCTTAAGCTTACCCTTACCCTTACCCTTACCCTTACCCTTGCTTTTACCCTTAGGCTTACCCTTACCCTTACCCTTACCCTTACCCTTGCTTTTACCCTTAAGCTTACCCTTACCCTTACCCTTACCCTTACCCTTACCCTTACCCTTACCCTTACCCTTACCCTTACCCTTACCCTTACCCTTGCTTTTACCCTTAAGCTCACCCTTACCCTTACCCTTACCCTTACCCTTACCCTTACCCTTACCCTTACCCTTACCCTTACCCTTACCCTTGCTTTTACCCTTAAGCTTACCCTTACCCTTACCCTTACCCTTACCCTTACCCTTACCCTTACCCTTACCCTTACCCTTACCCTTACCCTTACCCTTACCCTTACCCTTGCTTTTACCCTTAGGCTTACCCTTACCTTTACCCTTACCCTTACCCTTACCCTTACCCTTACCCTTGCTTTTACCCTTAAGCTTACCCTTACCCTTACCCTTACCCTTAAGCTTACCCTTACCCTTACCCTTACCCTTACCCTTACCCTTACCCTTACCCTTACCCTTACCCTTACCCTTACCCTTACCCTTACCCTTGCTTTTACCCTTAAGCTTACCCTTACCCTTACCCTTACCCTTACCCTTACCCTTGCTTTTACCCTTAAGCTTACCCTTACCCTTACCCTTACCCTTAAGCTTACCCTTACCCTTACCCATACCCTTACCCTTACCCTTATCCTTACCCTTACCCTTACCCTTACCCTTACCCTTACCCTTACCCTTACCCTTACCCTTACCCTTGCTTTTACCCTTAAGCTTACCCTTACCCTTACCCTTACCCTTACCCTTAAGCTTACCCTTACCCTTACCCTTACCCTTACCCTTACCCTTAACCTTACCCTTGCTTTTACCCTTAAGCTTACCCTTACCCTTACCCTTACCCTTACCCTTAAGCTTACCCTTACCCTTACCCTTACCCTTACCCTTGCCCTTACCCTTACCCTTACCCTTGCTTTTACCCTTAAGCTTACCCTTACCATTACCCTAAGTAAGGGTAAGGGTAAGGGTAAGGGTAAGGGTAAGGGTAAGGGAAAGGGTAAGGGTAAGGGTAAGGGTAAGGGTAAGGGTAAGGGTAAGCTTAAGGGTAAAAGCAAGGGTAAGGGTAAGGGTAAGGGTAAGGGTAAGGGTAAGGGTAAGGGTAAGGGTAAGGGTAAGGGTAAGGGTAAGGGTAAGGGTAAGGGTAAGGGTAAGGGTAAGCTTAAGGGTAAGGGTAAGGGTAAGGGTAAGGGTAAGCCTAAGGGTAAAAGCAAGGGTAAGGGTAAGGGTAAGGGTAAGGGTAAGGGTAAGCTTAAGGGTAAAAGCAAGGGTAAGGGTAAAGCTAAGGGTAAGGGTAAGGGTAAGGGTAAGGGTAAGCTTAAGGGTAAAAGCAATGGTAAGGGTAAGGGTAAGGGTAAGGGTAAGGGTAAGGGTAAGGGTAAGGGTAAGGGTAAAGGTGAGGGTAAGCCTAAGGGTAAAAGCAAGGGTAAGGGTAAGGGTAAGGGTAAGGGTAAGGGTAAGGGTAAGGGTAGGGGTAAGAGTAAGGGTAAGGGTAAGCTTAAGGGTAAAAGCAAGGGTAAGGGTAAGGGTAAGGGTAAGGGTAAGGGTAAGGGTAAGCTTAAGGGTAAAAGCAAGGGTAAGGGTAAGGGTAAGGGTAAGGGTAAGGGTAAGGGTAAGGGTAAGGGTAAGGGTAAGGGTAAGGGTAAGGGTAAGGGTAAGGGTAAGGGTAAGGGTAAGGGTAAGGGTAAGGGTAAGGGTAAGGGTAAGGGTAAGCTTAAGGGTAAAAGCAAGGGTAAGGGTAAGGGTAAGGGTAAGGGTAAGGGTAAGGGTAATGGTAAGGGTAAAGGTAAGGGTAAGCCTAAGGGTAAAAGCAAGGGTAAGGGTAAGGGTAAGGGTAAGGGTAAGGGTAAGGGTAAGGGTAAGGGTAAGGGTAAGGGTAAGGGTAAGGGTAAGCTTAAGGGTAAAAGCAAAGGTAAGGGTAAGGGTAAGGGTAAGGGTAAGGGTAAGCTTAAGGGTAAGGGTAAGGGTAAGGGTAAGCTTAAGGGTAAAAGCAAGGGTAAGGGTAAGGGTAAGGGTAAGGGTAAGCTTAAGGGTAAAAGCAAGGGTAAGGGTAAGGGTAAGGGTAAGGGTAAGGGTAAGGGTAAGGGTAAGGGTAAGGGTAAGCTTAAGGGTAAGGGTAAGGGTAAGGGTAAGGGTAAGCTTAAGGGTAAAAGCAAGGGTAAGGGTAAGAGTAAGGGTAAGGGTAAGGGTAAGGGTAAGGGTAAGGGTAAGGGTAAGGGTGAGCTTAAGGGTAAAAGCAAGGGTAAGGGTGAGGGTAAGGGTAAGGGTAAGGGTAAGGGTAAGGGTAAGGGTAAGGGTAAGGGTAAGGGTAAGGGTAAGCTTAAGGGTAAAAGCAAGGGTAAGGGTAAGGGTAAGGGTAAGGGTAAGGGTAAGGGTAAGGGTAAGGGTAAGGGTAAGGGTAAAGGTAAGGGTAAGCCTAAGGGTAAAAGCAAGGGTAAGGGTAAGGGTAAGGGTAAGGGTAAGAGTAAGGGTAAGGGTAAGGGTAAGGGTAAGCTTAAGGGTAAAAGCAAGGGTAAGGGTAAGGGTAAGGGTAAGGGTAAGCCTAAGGGTAAAAGCAAGGGTAAGGGTAAGGGTAAGGGTAAGGGTAAGCTTAAGGGTAAAAGCAAGGGTAAGGGTAAGGGTAAGGGTAAGGGTAAGGGTAAGGGTAAGCTTAAGGGTAAAAGCAAGGGTGAGGGTAGGGGTAAGGGTAAGGGTAAGGGTAAGGGTAAGGGTAAGGGTAAGGGTAAGGGTAAGGGTAAGGGTAAGCTTAAGGGTAAAAGCAAGGGTAAGGGTAAGGGTAAGGGTAAGGGTAAGGGTAAGGGTAGGGGTAAGAGTAAGGGTAAGGGTAAGCTTAAGGGTAAAAGCAAGGGTAAGGGTAAGGGTAAGGGTAAGGGTAAGGGTAAGGGTAAGGGTAAGCTTAAGGGTAAAAGCAAGGCTAAGGGTAAGGGTAAGGGTAAGGGTAAGGGTAAGGGTAAGGGTAAGGGTAAGGGTAAGGGTAAAAGCAAGGGTAAGGGTAAGGGTAAGGGTAAGGGTAAGGGTAAGGGTAAGGGTAAGGGTAAGGGTAAGGGTAAGGGTAAGCTTAAGGGTAAAAGCAAGGGTAAGGGTAAGGGTAAGGGTAAGGGTAAGGGTAAGGGTAATGGTAAGGGTAAAGGTAAGGGTGAGCCTAAGGGTAAAAGCAAGGGTAAGGGTAAGGGTAAGGGTAAGGGTAAGGGTAAGGGTAAGGGTAAGGGTAAGGGTAAGGGTAAGGGTAAGCTTAAGGGTAAAAGCAAAGGTAAGGGTAAGGGTATGGGTAAGGGTAAGGGTAAGCTTAAGGGTAAGGGTAAGGGTAAGGGTAAGCTTAAGGGTAAAAGCAAGGGTAAGGGTAAGGGTAAGGGTAAGGGTAAGCTTAAGGGTAAAAGCAAGGGTAAGGGTAAGGGTAAGGGTAAGGGTAAGGGTAAGGGTAAGGGTAAGGGTAAGGGTAAGCTTAAGGGTAAGGGTAAGGGTAAGGGTAAGGGTAAGCTTAAGGGTAAAAGCAAGGGTAAGGGTAAGAGTAAGGGTAAGGGTAAGGGTAAGGGTAAGGGTAAGGGTAAGGGTAAGGGTGAGCTTAAGGGTAAAAGCAAGGGTAAGGGTGAGGGTAAGGGTAAGGGTAAGGGTAAGGGTAAGGGTAAGGGTAAGGGTAAGGGTAAGGGTAAGCTTAAGGGTAAAAGCAAGGGTAAGGGTAAGGGTAAGGGTAAGGGTAAGGGTAAGGGTAAGGGTAAGGGTAAAGGTAAAGGTAAGGGTAAGCCTAAGGGTAAAAGCAAGGGTAAGGGTAAGGTTAAGGGTAAGGGTAAAAGTAAGGGTAAGGGTAAGGGTAAGGGTAAGCTTAAGGGTAAAAGCAAGGGTAAGGGTAAGGGTAAGGGTAAGGGTAAGCCTAAGGGTAAAAGCAAGGGTAAGGGTAAGGGTAAGGGTAAGGGTAAGCTTAAGGGTAAAAGCAAGGGTAAGGGTAAGGGTAAGGGTAAGGGTAAGGGTAAGGGTAAGCTTAAGGGTAAAAGCAAGGGTGAGGGTAAGGGTAAGGGTAAGGGTAAGGGTAAGGGTAAGGGTAAGGGTAAGGGTAAGGGTAAGGGTAAGCTTAAGGGTAAAAGCAAGGGTAAGGGTAAGGGTAAGGGTAAGGGTAAGGGTAAGGGTAAGGGTAAGGGTAAGGGTAAGGGTAAGCTTAAGGGTAAAAGCAAGGGTAAGGGTAAGGGTAAGGGTAAGGGTAAGGGTAAGGGTAAGGGTAAAGGTAAGGGTAAGCCTAAGGGTAAAAGCAAGGGTAAGGGTAAGGGTAAGGGTAAGGGTAAGGGTAAGGGTAAGGGTAAGGGTAAGGGTAAGGGTAAGGGTAAGGGTAAGGGTAAGGGTAAGGGTAAGGGTAAGGGTAAGGGTAAGGGTAAGGGTAAGGGTAAGGGTAAGGGTAAGGGTAAGGGTAAGGGTAAGGGTAAGGGTAAGGGTAAGGGTAAGCTTAAGGGTAAAAGCAAGGGTAAGGGTAAGGGTAAGGGTAAGGGTAAGCCTAAGGGTGAAAGCAAGGGTAAGGGTAAGGGTAAGGGTAAGGGTAAGGGTAAGGGTAAGCTTAAGGGTAAAAGCAAGGGTAAGGGTAAGGGTAAGGGTAAGGGTAAGGGTAAGGGTAAGCTTAAGGGTAAAAGCAAGGGTAAGGGTAAGGGTAAGGGTAAGGGTAAGGGTAAGGGTAAGGGTAAAGGTAAGGGTAAGCCTAAGGGTAAAAGCAAGGGTAAGGGTAAGGGTAAGGGTAAGGGTAAGGGTAAGGGTAAGGGTAAGGGTAAGGGTAAGGGTAAGGGTAAGCTTAAGGGTAAAAGCAAGGGTAAGGGTAAGGGTAAGGGTAAGGGTAAGGGTAAGGGTAAGGGTAAGGGTAAGGGTAAGCTTAAGGGTAAGGGTAAGGGTAAGGGTAAGGGTAAGCTTAAGGGTAAAAGCAAGGGTAAGGGTAAGGGTAAGGGTAAGGGTAAGCTTAAGGGTAAAAGCAAGGGTAAGGGTAAGAGTAAGGGTAAGGGTAAGGGTAAGGGTAAGGGTAAGCTTAAGGGTAAGGGTAAGGGTAAGGGTAAGGGTAAGCTTAAGGGTAAAAGCAAGGGTAAGGGTAAGGGTAAGGGTAAGGGTAAGCTTAAGGGTAAGGGTAAGGGTAAGGGTAAGCTTAAGGGTAAAAGCAAGGGTAAGGTTAAGGGTAAGGGTAAGGGTAAGGGTAAGGGTAAGGGTAAGCTTAAGGGTAAGGGTAAGGGTAAGGGTAAGGGTAAGCTTAAGGGTAAAAGCAAGGGTAAGGGTAAGGGTAAGGGTAAGGGTAAGGGTAAGAGTAAGGGTAAGTGTAAGGGTAAGGGTAAGGGTAAGGGTAAGGGTAAGGGTAAGGGTAAGCTTAAGGGTAAGCTTAAGGGTAAAAGCAAGGGTAAGGGTAAGGGTAAGGGTAAGGGTAAGGGTAAGGGTAAGGGTAAGGGTAAGCTTAAGGGTAAAAGCAAGGGTAAGGGTAAGGGTAAGGGTAAGGGTAAGGGTAAGGGTAAGGGTAAGGGTAAGCTTAAGGGTAAGGGTAAGGGTAAGGGTAAGCTTAAGGGTAAAAGCAAGGGTAAGGGTAAGGGTAAGGGTAAGGGTAAGGGTAAAGGTAAGGGTAAGCCTAAGGGTAAAAGCAAGGGTAAGGGTAAGGGTAAGGGTAAGGGTAAGGGTAAGGGTAAGGGTAAGGGTAAGGGTAAGGGTAAGGGTAAGGGTAAGCTTAAGGGTAAAAGCAAGGGTAAGGGTAAGGGTAAGGGTAAGGGTAAGGGTAAGGGTAAGGGTAAGGGTAAGGGTAAGCTTAAGGGTAAAAGCAAGGGTAAGGGTAAGGGTAAGGGTAAGGGTAAGGGTAAGGGTAAGGGTAAGGGTAAGGGTAAGGGTAAGGGTAAGCTTAAGGGTAAAAGCAAGGGTAAGGGTAAGGGTAAGGGTAAGGGTAAGGGTTAGGGTAAGGGTAAAGGTAAGGGTAAGCCTAAGGGTAAAAGCAAGGGTAAGGGTAAGGGTAAGGGTAAGGGTAAGGGTAAGGGTAAGGGTAAGGGTAAGGGTAAGAGTAAGGGTAAGGGTAAGGGTAAGCTTAAGGGTAAAAGCAAGGGTAAGGGTAAGGGTAAGGGTAAGGGTAAGGGTAAGCCTAAGGGTAAAAGCAAGGGTAAGGGTAAGGTTAAGGGTAAGGGTAAGGGTAAGCTTAAGGGTAAAAGCAAGGGTAAGGGTAAGGGTAAGGGTAAGGGTAAGGGTAAGCTTAAGGGTAAAAGCAAGGGTAAGGGTAAGGGTGAGGGTAAGGGTAAGGGTAAGGGTAAGCTTAAGGGTAAAAGCAAGGGTAAGGATAAGGGTAAGGGTAAGGGTAAGGGTAAGGGTAAGCTTAAGGGTAAAAGCAAGGGTAAGGGTAAGGGTAAGGGTAAGGGTAAGGGTAAGGGTAAGGGTAAGGGTAAGGGTAAGGGTAAGGGTAAGCTTAAGGGTAAAAGCAAGGGTAAGGGTTAGGGTAAGGGTAAGGGTAAGGGTAAGGGTAAGTGTAAGCTTAAGGGTAAAAGCAAGGGTAAGGGTAAGGGTAAGGGTAAGGGTAAGGGTAAGGGTAAGGGTAAGGGTAAGGGTAAGGGTAAGGGTAAGGGTAAGGGTGAGGGTAAGGGTAAGGGTAAGGGTAAGGGTAAGGGTAAGGGTAAGGGTAAGGGTAAGGGTAAGGATAAGGGTAAGGGTAAGGGTAAGGGTAAGGGTAAGCTTAAGGGTAAAAGCAAGGGTAAGGGTAAGGGTAAGGGTAAGGGTAAGCCTAAGGGTAAAAGCAAGGGTAAGGGTAAGGGTAAGGGTAAGGGTAAGGGTAAGGGTAAGCTTAAGGGTAAAAGCAAGGGTAAGGGTAAGGGTAAGGGTAAGGGTAAGGGTAAGGGTAAGCTTAAGGGTAAAAGCAAGGGTAAGGGTAAGGGTAAGGGTAAGGGTAAGGGTAAGGGTAAGGGTAAAGGTAAGGGTAAGCCTAAGAGTAAAAGCAAGGGTAAGGGTAAGGGTAAGGGTAAGGGTAAGGGTAAGGGTAAGGGTAAGGGTAAGGGTAAGGGTAAGGGTAAGCTTAAGGGTAAAAGCAAGGGTAAGGATAAGGGTAAGGGTAAGGGTAAGGGTAAGGGTAAGCTTAAGGGTAAAAGCAAGGGTAAGGGTAAGGGTAAGGGTAAGGGTAAGGGTAAGGGTAAGGGTAAGGGTAAGGGTAAGGGTAAGCTTAAGGGTAAAAGCAAGGGTAAGGGTTAGGGTAAGGGTAAGGGTAAGGGTAAGGGTAAGTGTAAGCTTAAGGGTAAAAGCAAGGGTAAGGGTAAGGGTAAGGGTAAGGGTAAGGGTAAGGGTAAGGGTTAGGGTAAGGGTAAGGGTAAGGGTAAGGGTAAGGGTAAGGGTAAGGGTAAGGGTAAGGGTAAGGGTAAGGGTAAGGGTAAGGGTAAGGGTAAGGGTAAGGGTAAGGGTAAGGGTAAGCTTAAGGGTAAAAGCAAGGGTAAGGGTAAGGGTAAGGGTAAGGGTAAGCCTAAGGGTAAAAGCAAGGGTAAGGGTAAGGGTAAGGGTAAGGGTAAGGGTAAGCTTAAGGGTAAAAGCAAGGGTAAGGGTAAGGGTAAGGGTAAGGGTAAGGGTAAGGGTAAGGGTAAGGGTAAGGGTAAGCTTAAGGGTAAAAGCAAGGGTAAGGGTAAGGGTAAGGGTAAGGGTAAGGGTAAGGGTAAGGGTAAAGGTAAGGGTAAGCCTAAGAGTAAAAGCAAGGGTAAGGGTAAGGGTAAGGGTAAGGGTAAGGGTAAGGGTAAGGGTAAGGGTAAGGGTAAGGGTAAGGGTAAGCTTAAGGGTAAAAGCAAGGGTAAGGGTAAGGGTAAGGGTAAGGGTAAGGGTAAGGGTAAGGGTAAGGGTAAGGGTAAGGGTAAGGGTAAGCTTAAGGGTAAGGGTAAGGGTAAGGGTAAGGGTAAGCTTAAGGGTAAAAGCAAGGGTAAGGGTAAGGGTAAGGGTAAGGGTAAGCTTAAGGGTAAAAGCAAGGGTAAGGGTAAGAGTAAGGGTAAGGGTAAGGGTAAGGGTAAGGGTAAGGGTAAGGGTAAGCTTAAGGGTAAGGGTAAGGGTAAGGGTAAGGGTAAGCTTAAGGGTAAAAGCAAGGGTAAGGGTAAGGGTAAGGGTAAGGGTAAGCTTAAGGGTAAGGGTAAGGGTAAGGGTAAGCTTAAGGGTAAAAGCAAGGGTAAGGTTAAGGGTAAGGGTAAGGGTAAGGGTAAGGGTAAGGGTAAGCTTAAGGGTAAGGGTAAGGGTAAGGGTAAAGGTAAGCTTAAGGGTAAAAGCAAGGGTAAGGGTAAGGGTAAGGGTAAGGGTAAGGGTAAGGGTAAGAGTAAGGGTAAGTGTAAGGGTAAGGGTAAGGGTAAGGGTAAGGGTAAGGGTAAGGGTAAGCTTAAGGGTAAGCTTAAGGGTAAAAGCAAGGGTAAGGGTAAGGGTAAGGGTAAGGGTAAGGGTAAGGGTAAGGGTAAGGGTAAGCTTAAGGGTAAAAGCAAGGGTAAGGGTAAGGGTAAGGGTAAGGGTAAGGGTAAGGGTAAGGGTAAGGGTAAGCTTAAGGGTAAGGGTAAGGGTAAGGGTAAGCTTAAGGGTAAGGGTAAGGGTAAGGGTAAGCTTAAGGGTAAAAGCAAGGGTAAGGGTAAGGGTAAGGGTAAGGGTAAGGGTAAAGGTAAGGGTAAGCCTAAGGGTAAAAGCAAGGGTAAGGGTAAGGGTAAGGGTAAGGGTAAAGGTAAGGGTAAGGGTAAGGGTAAGGGTAAGGGTAAGGGTAAGGGTAAGGGTAAGGGTAAGGGTAAGGGTAAGCTTAAGGGTAAAAGCAAGGGTAAGGGTAAGGGTAAGGGTAAGGGTAAGGGTAAGGGTAAGGGTAAGGGTAAGGGTAAGCTTAAGGGTAAAAGCAAGGGTAAGGGTAAGGGTAAGGGTAAGGGTAAGAGTAAGGGTAAGGGTAAGGGTAAGGGTAAGGGTAAGGGTAAGCTTAAGGGTAAAAGCAAGGGTAAGGGTAAGGGTAAGGGTAAGGGTAAGGGTTAGGGTAAGGGTAAAGGTAAGGGTAAGCCTAAGGGTAAAAGCAAGGGTAAGGGTAAGGGTAAGGGTAAGGGTAAGGGTAAGGGTAAGGGTAAGGGTAAGGGTAAGGGTAAGGGTAAGAGTAAGGGTAAGGGTAAGGGTAAGCTTAAGGGTAAAAGCAAGGGTAAGGGTAAGGGTAAGGGTAAGGGTAAGCCTAAGGGTAAAAGCAAGGGTAAGGGTAAGGTTAAGGGTAAGGGTAAGGGTAAGCTTAAGGGTAAAAGCAAGGGTAAGGGTAAGGGTAAGGGTAAGGGTAAGGGTAAGCTTAAGGGTAAAAGCAAGGGTAAGGGTAAGGGTGAGGGTAAGGGTAAGGGTAAGGGTAAGGGTAAAGGTAAGGGTAAGCCTAAGAGTAAAAGCAAGGGTAAGGGTAAGGGTAAGGGTAAGGGTAAGGGTAAGGGTAAGGGTAAGGGTAAGGGTAAGGGTAAGCTTAAGGGTAAAAGCAAGGGTAAGGATAAGGGTAAGGGTAAGGGTAAGGGTAAGGGTAAGCTTAAGGGTAAAAGCAAGGGTAAGGGTAAGGGTAAGGGTAAGGGTAAGGGTAAGGGTAAGGGTAAGGGTAAGGGTAAGGGTAAGCTTAAGGGTAAAAGCAAGGGTAAGGGTTAGGGTAAGGGTAAGGGTAAGGGTAAGGGTAAGGGTAAGTGTAAGCTTAAGGGTGAAAGCAAGGGTAAGGGTAAGGGTAAGGGTAAGGGTAAGGGTAAGGGTAAGGGTAAGGGTAAAGGTAAGGGTAAGCCTAAGGGTAAAAGCAAGGGTAAGGGTAAGGGTAAGGGTAAGGGTAAGGGTAAGGGTAAGGGTAAGGGTAAGGGTAAGGGTAAGGGTAAGGGTAAGGGTAAGGGTAAGGGTAAGGGTAAGGGTAAGGGTAAGCTTAAGGGTATAAGCAAGGGTAAGGGTAAGGGTAAGGGTGAGGGTAAGGGTAAGGGTAAGGGTAAGGGTAAGCTTAAGGGTAAAAGCAAGGGTAAGGGTAAGGGTAAGGGTAAGGGTAAGGGTAAGGGTAAGCTTAAGAGTAAAAGCAAGGGTAAGGGTAAGGGTAAGGGTAAGGGTAAGGGTAAGGGTAAGGGTAAGGGTAAGGGTAAGGGTAAGGGTAAGGGTAAGGGTAAGGGTAAGGGTAAAGGTAAGGTTAAGCCTAAGGGTAAAATCAAGGGTAAGGGTAAGGGTAAGGGTAAGGGTAAGGGTAAGGGTAAGGGTAAGGGTAAGCTTAAGGGTAAAAGCAAGGGTAAGGGTAAGGGTAAGGGTAAGGGTAAGCCTAAGGGTAAAAGCAAGGGTAAGGGTAAGGGTAAGGGTAAGGGTAAGGGTGCCCTTACCCTTACCCTTACCCTCACCCTTACCCTTGCTTTTTCCCTTGAGCTTACCCTTACCGTTACCCTTACCCTTACCCTTACCCTTACCCTTACCCTTACCCTTACCCTTGCTTTTACCCTTAGGCTTACCCTTACCTTTACCCTCACCCTTACCCTTACCCTTACCCTTACCCTTACCCTTACCCTTACCCTTACCCTTACCCTTACCCTTGCTTTTACCCTTAAGCTTACCCTTACCCTTACCCTTACCCTTACCCTTACCCTTTCCCTTACCTTTACCCTTACCCTTTCCCTTGCTTTTACCCTTAAGCTTACCCTTACCCTTACCCTTACCCTTACCCTTACCATTACCCTTACCCTTACCCTTGCTTTTACCCTAAAGCTTACCCTTACCCTTACCCTTACCCTTACCCTTACCCTTACCCTTACCCTTACCCTTACCCTTGCTTTTACCCTAAAGCTTACCCTTACCCTTACCCTTACCCTTACCCATACCCTTACCCTTACCCTTACCCTTACCCTTACCCTTGCTTTTACCCTTAAGCTTACCCTTACCCTTACCCTTACCCTTACCCTTACCCTTACCCTTACCCTTACCCTTACCCTTACCCTTGCTTTTACCCTTAAGCTTACCCTTACCCTTACCCTTACCCTTACCCTTACCCTTACCCTTACCCTTACCCTTACCCTTACCCTTACCCTTACCCTTACCCTTACCCTTACCCTTACCCTTACCCTTGCTTTTACCCTTAGGCTTACCCTTACCTTTACCTTTACCCTTACCCTTACCCTTACCCTTACCCTTACCCTTACCCTTACCCTTGCTTTTACCCTTAAGCTTACCCTTACCCTTACCCTTACCCTTACCCTTACCCTTACCCTTGCTTTTACCCTTAAGCTTACCCTTACCCTTACCCTTACCCTTACCCTTACCCTTGCTTTTACCCTTAGGCTTACCCTTACCCTTACCCTTACCCTTACCCTTGCTTTTACCCTTAAGCTTACCCTTACCCTTACCCTTACCCTTACCCTTACCCTTACCCTTACCCTTACCCTTACCCTTACCCTTACCCTTACCCTTACCCTTACCCTTACCCTTACCATTACCCTTGATTTTACCCTTAGGCTTACCCTTACCTTTACCCTTACCCTTACCCTTACCCTTACCCTTACCCTTACCCTTACCCTTGCTTTTACCCTTAAGCTTACCCTTACCCTTACCCTTACCCTTACCCTTACCCTTACCCTTACCCTTACCCTTACCCTTACCCTTACCCTTGCTTTTACCCTTAAGCTTACCCTTACCCTTACCCTTACCCTTACCCTTACCCTTACCCTTACCCTCACCCTTACCCTCACCCTTGCTTTTAACCTTAAGCTTACCCTTACCCTTACCCTTACCCTTACCCTTACCCTTGCTTTTACCCTTAAGCTTACCCTTACGCTTACCCTTACCCTTACCCTTACCCTTACCCTTACCCTTGCTTTTACCCTTAGGCTTACCCTTACCCTTACCCTTACCCTTACCCTTGCTTTTACCCTTAAGCTTACCCTTACCCTTACCCTTACCCTTACCCTTACCCTTACCCTTACCCTTACCCTTACCCTTACCCTTACCCTTACCCTTACCCTTACCCTTACCCTTACCCTTGCTTTTACCCTTAGGCTTACCCTTACCTTTACCCTTACCCTTACCCTTACCCTTACCCTTACCTTTACCCTTACCCTTACCCTTACCCTTACCCTTGCTTTTACCCTTAAGCTTACCCTTACCCTTACCCTTACCCTTACCCTTACCCTTACCCTTACCCTTACCCTTACCCTTACCCTTACTTTTACCCTTAAGCTTACCCTTACCCTTACCCTTACCCTTACCCTTACCCTTACCCTTACCCTTACCCTTACCCTTGCTTTTACACTTAAGCTTACCCTTACCCTTACCCTTAAGCTTACCCTTACCCTTACCCTTACCCTTACCCTTACCCTTACCCTTACCCTTACCCTTACCCTTGCTTTTACCCTTAAGCTTACCCTTACCCTTACCCTTACCCTTACCCTTGCTTTTACCCTTAAGCTTACCCTTACCCTTACCCTTACCCTTACCCTTAAGCTTACCCTTTTCCTTACCCTTACCCTTACCCTTACCCTTACCCTTACCCTTACCCTTACCCTTACCCTTACCCTTACCCTTGCTTTTACCCTTAAGCTTACCCTTACCCTTAAGCTTACCCTTACCCTTACCCTTACCCTTACCCTTAACCTTGCTTTTACCCTTAAGCTTACCCTTACCCTTACCCTTGCCCTTACCCTTAAGCTTACCCTTACCCTTACCCTTACCCTTACCCTTACCCTTACCCTTACCCTCACCCTTACCCTTGCTTTTACCCTTAAGCTTACCCTTTCCCTTACCCTTACCCTTACCCTTAAGCTTACCCTTACCCTTACCCTTACCCCTACCCTTACCCTTACCCTTACCCTTACCCTTACCCTTACCCTTACCCTTACCCTTGCTTTTACCCTTAAGCTTACCCTTACCCTTACCCTTACCCTTACCCTTACCCTTGCTTTTACCCTTGAGCTTACCCTTACCCTTACCCTTACCCTTACCCTTAAGCTTACTCTTACCCTTACCCTTACCCTTACCCTTAACCTTGCTTTTACCCTTAAGCTTACCCTTACCCTTACCCTTACCCTTACCCTTAAGCTAACCCTTACCCTTACCCTTACCCTTACCCTTACCCTTACCCTTACCCTTACCCTTACCCTTGCTTTTACCCTTAAGCTTACCCTTACCCTTACCCTTACCCTTACCCTTACCCTTACCCTTACCCTTACCCTTACCCTTACCCTTACCCTTACCCTTACCCTTACCCTTACCCTTACCCTTGCTTTTACCCTTAGGCTTACCCTTACCTTTACCCTTACCCTTACCCTTACCCTTACCCTTACCCTTACCCTTACCCTTACCCTTGCTTTTACCCTTAAGCTTACCCTTACCCTTACCCTTTCCCTTACCCTTACCCTTACCCTTGCTTTTACCTTTAAGCTTACCCTTGCCCTTACCCTTACCCTTACCCTTACCCTTGCTTTTACCCTTAGGCTTACCCTTACCCTTACCCTTACCCTTACCCTTGCTTTTACCCTTAAGCTTATCCTTACCCTTACCCTTACCCTTACCCTTACCCTTACCCTTACCCTTACCCTTACCCTTACCCTTACCCTTACCCTTACCCTTACCCTTACCTTTACCCTTACCCTTACCCTTACCCTTACCCTTACCCTTACCCTTACCCTTACCCTTACCCTTGCTTTTACCCTTAAGCTCACCCTTACCCTTACCCTTACCCTTACCCTTACCCTTACCCTTACCCTCACCCTTGCTTTTACCCTTAAGCTTACCCTTACCCTTACCCTTACCCTTACCCTTACCCTTACCCTTACCCTTGCTTTTACCCTTAAGCTTACCCTTACCCTTACCCTTACCCTTACCCTTGCTTTTACCCTTAGGCTTACCCTTACCCTTACCCTTACCCTTACCCTTGCTTTTACCCTTAAGCTTACCCTTACCCTTACCCTTACCCTTACCCTTACTCTTACCCTTACCCTTACCCTTACCCTTACCCTTACCCTTGCTTTTACCCTTAGGCTTACCCTTACCTTTACCCTTACCCTTACCCTTACCCTTACCCTTACCCTTACCCTTACCCTTACCCTTACCCTTACCCTTACCCTTGCTTTTACCCTTAAGCTTACCCTTACCCTTACCCTTACCCTTACCCTTACCCTTACCCTTACCCTTACCCTTACCCTTACCCTTACCCTTGCTTTTACCCTTAAGCTTACCCTTACCCTTACCCTTACCCTTACCCTTACCCTTACCCTTACCCTTACCCTTACCCTTACCCTTACCCTAACCCTTGCTTTTACCCTTAAGCTTACCCTTACCCTTACCCTTACCCTTACCCTTAAGCTTACCCTTACCCTTACCCTTACCCTTACCCTTACCCTTACCCTTACCCTTACCCTTACCCTTACCCTTGCTTTTACCCTTAAGCTTACCCTTACCCTTACCCTTACCCTTACCCTTACCCTTGCTTTTACCCTTACCCTTATCCTTACCCTTAAGCTTACCCTTACCCTTACCCTTACCCTTACCCTTACCCTTACCCTCACCCTTACCCTTACCCTTGCTTTTACCCTTAAGCTTACCCTTACCCTTACCCTTACCCTTACCCTTACCCTTACCCTTACCCTTGCTTTTACCCTTAGGCTTACCCTTACCTTTACCCTTACCCTTACCCTTACCCTTACCCTTACCCTTACCCTTACCCTTACCCTTACCCTTACCCTTACCCTTGCTTTTACCCTTAAGCTTACCCTTACCCTTACCCTTACCCTTACCCTTACCCTTACCCTTACCCTTACCCTTACCCTTACCCTTACCTTACCCTTACCCTAACCCTCACCCTTGCTTTTACCCTTAAGCTTACCCTACCCTTACCCTTACCCTTACCCTTACCCTTACCCTTACCCTTACCCTTACCCTTACCCTTACCCTTACCCTTACCCTTACCCTTACCCTTACCCTTGCTTTTACCTTAAGCTTACCCTTACCCTTACCCTTACCCTTACCCTTACCCCTTACCCTTACCCTTACCCTTACCCTTACCCTTACCCTTACCCTCACCCTTACCCTTACCTTTACCCTTACCCTTGCTTTACCCTTAGGCTTACCTTACCTTTACCCTTACCCTTACCCTTACCCTTACCCTTACCCTTACCCTTGCTTTTACCCTTAAGCTTACCCTTACCCTTACCCTTGCCCTTACCCTTACCCTTACCCTTGCTTTTACCCTTAAGCTTACCCTTACCCTTACCCTTACCCTTACCCTTACCCTTGCTTTACCCTTAGCCTTACCCTTACCCTTACCCTTACCCTTACCCTTACCCTTACCCTTACCCTTACCTTACCCTTACCCTTACCCTTACCCTTACCCTTACCCCTTACCCTTACCTTACCCTTACCCTTACCCTTACCCTTACCCTTACCCTTGCTTTTACCCTTAAGCTTACCCTTACCCTTACCCTTACACTTACCCTTACCCTTACCCTTACCTTACCCTTACCCTTACCCTTACCCTTACCCTTACCCTTACCCTTACCCTTGCTTTTACCCTTAGGCTTACCCTTACCTTTACCCTTACCCTTACCCTTACCCTTAAGCTCACCCTTACCCTTACCCTTACCCTTACCCTTACCCTTACCCTTACCCTTACCCTTACCCTTACCCTTACCCTTGCTTTTACCCTTAAGCTTACCCTTACCCTTACCCTTACACTTACCCTTACCCTTACCCTTACCCTTACCCTTACCCTTACCTTACCCTTACCCTAACCCTTACCCTTACCCTTGCTTTTACCCTTAGCTTACCCTTACCTTTACCCTTACCCTTACCCTTACCCTTACCCTTACCCTTACCCTTACCCTTACCCTTACCCTTACCCTTACCCTTGCTTTTACCCTTAAGCTTACCCTTAACCTTACCTTTACCCTTACCCTTACCCTTACCCTTACCCTTACCCTTACCCTTACCCTTACCCTTACCCTTACCCTTACCCTTACCCTTGCTTTTACCCTTAAGCTTACCCTTACCCTTAAGCTTACCCTTACCCTTACCCTTACCCTTACCCTCACCTTACCCTTACCCTTACCCTTGCTTTACCTTAAGCTTACCCTTACCCTTACCCTTACCCTTACCCTTACCCTTACCCTTACCCTTACCCTTACCCTTACCCTTACCCTTGCTTTTACCCTTAAGCTTACCCTTACCCTTACCCTTACCCTTACCCTTACCCTTACCCTTACCCTTACCTTACTCTTACCCTTACCCTTACCCTTACCCTTACCCTTACCATTACCCTTACCCTTACCCTTGCTTTTACCCTTAGGCTTACCCTTACCTTTACCCTTACCCTTACCTTACCCTTACCCTTACCCTTACCCTTGCTTTAACCCTTAAGCTTACCCTTACCCTCACCCTTACCCTTACCCTCACCCTTGCTTTTACCCTTAAGCTTACTCTTACCCTTACCCTTACCCTTACCCTTACCCTTGTTTTACCCTTAGGCTTACCCTTACCCTTACCCTTACCCTTACCCTTGCTTTTACCCTTAAGCTTACCCTTACCCTTACCCTTACCTTACCCTTACCCTTACCCTTACCCTTACCCTTACCTTAACCTTACCCTTGCTTTTACCCTTAGGCTTACCCTCACCTTTACCCTTACCCTTACCCTTACCCTTACCCTTACCCTTACCCTTACCCTTACCCTTACCCTTACCCTTACCCTTACCATTGCTTTTACCCTTAAGCTTACCCTTACCCTTACCCTTACCCTTACCCTTACCCTTACCCTTACCCTTACCCTTGCTTTTACCCTTAAGCTTACCCTTACCCTTACCCTTTCCCTCACCCTTACCCTTACCCTTACCCTTGCTTATACCCTTAAGCTTACCCTTACCCTTACCCTTACCCTTACCCTTACCCTTACCCTTACCCTTACCCTTACCCTTACCCTTACCCTTACCCTTACCCTTACCCTTACCCTTGCTTTTACCCTTAGGCTTACCCTTACCTTTACCCTTACCCTTACCCTTACCCTTACCCTTGCTTTTACCCTCAAGCTTACCCTTACCCTTACCCTTACCCTTACCCTAACCCTTACCCTTGCTTTTACCCTTAAGCTTACCCTTACCCTTACCCTTACCCTTACCCTTACCCTTACCCTTACCCTTACCCTTACCCTTACCCTTACCCTTACCTTACCCTTACCCTTGCTTTTACCCTTAAGCTTACCCTCCCTTCACCCTTACCCTTACCCTTACCCTTACCCTTACCCTTACCCTTACCCTTACCCTTACCATTACCCTTACCCTTACCCTTACCCTTGCTTTTACCCTTAAGCTTACCCTTACCCTTACCCTTACCTTACCCTTACCCTTACCCTTACCCTTACCCTTACCCTTACCCTTACCCTTACACTTGCTTTTACCCTAAGGCTTACCCTTACCTTTACCCTTACCCTTACCCTTACCCTTACCCTTGCTTTTACCCTTAAGCTTACCTTACCCTTACCCTTAGCCTTATCCTTACCCTTACCCTTGCTTTTACCCTTAAGCTTACCCTTACCCTTACCCTTACCCTTACCCTTACCCTTACCCTTACCCTTACCCTTACCCTTACCCTTACCCTTACCCTTGCTTTTACCCTTACCCTTACCCTTGCTTTTACCCTTAGGCTTACCCTTACCCTTACCCTTACCCTTACCCTTACCCTTACCCTTACCCTTACCCTTACCCTTGCTTTACCCTTAAACTTACCCTTACCCTTACCCTTACCCTTACCATTACCCTTACCCTTACCCTTACCCTTACCCTTGCTTTTACCCTTAAGCTTACCCTTACCCTTACCCTTACCCTTACCCTTACCCTTACCCTTACCCTTACCCTTACCCTACCTTACCCTTACCCTTACCCTTACCCTTACCCTTACCCTTACCCTTACCCTTACCCTTACCCTTACCCTTACCCTTACCCTTGCTTTTACCCTTAAGCTTACCCTTACCCTTACCCTTACCCTTACCCTTACCCTTACCCTTACCCTTACCCTTACCCTTACCCTTACCCTTGCTTTTACCCTTAAGCTTACCCTTACCCTTACCCTTACCCTTACCCTTACCCTTACCCTTACCCTTACCCTTACCCTTACCCTTACCCTTACCCCTTACCCTTACCTTACCCTTACCCTTACCCATACCCTTGCTTTTACCCTTAGGCTTACCCTTACCTTTACCCTTACCCTTACCCTTACCCTTACCCTTACCCTTACCCTTACCCTTACCCTTGCTTTTATCCTTAAGCTTACCCTTACCCTTACCCTTACCCTTACCCTTACCCTTACCCTTGCTTTTACCCTTAAGCTTACCCTTACCCTTACCCTTACCCTTACCCTTACCCTTACCCTTACCCTTACCCTTACCCTTACCCTTACCCTTACCCTTACCCTTACCCTTACCCTTACCCTTACCCTTACCCTTACCCTTACCCTCACCCTTGCTTTTACCCTTAAGCTTACCCTTACCCTTACCTTACCTTACACTTACCCTTACCCTTACCCTTACCCTTACCCTTACCCTTACCCTTACCCTTGCTTTTACCCTTAGGCTTACCCTTACCTTTACCCTTACCCTTACCCTTACCCTTACCCTTACCCTTACCCTTACCCTTGCTTTTACCCTTAAGCTTACCCTTACCCTTACCCTTACCCTTACCCTTGCTTTTACCCTTAAGCTTACCCTTACCCTTACCCTTACCCTTACCCTTACCCTTACCCTTACCCTTACCCTTACCCTTGCTTTACCCTTAAGCTTACCCTTACCCTTACCCTTACCCTTACCCTTACCCTTACCCTTACCCTTGCTTTTACCCTTAAGCTTACCCTTACCCTTACCCTTACCCTTACCCTTACCCTTACCCTTACCCTAACCATTACCCTTACCCTTACCCTTGCTTTTACCCTTAGGCTTACCCTTACCTTTACCCTTACCCTTACCCTTACCCTTACCCTTACCCTTACCCTTACCCTTGCTTTTACCCTTAAGCTTACCCTTACCCTTACCCTTACCCTTACCCTTACCCTTACCCTTACCCTTACCCTTGATTTTACCCTTAGGCTTACCCTTACCTTTACCCTTACCCTTACCCTTACCCTTACCCTTACCCTTACCCTTACCCTTACCCTTACCCTTGCTTTTACCCTTAAGCTTACCCTTACCCTTACCCTTACCCTTACCCTACCCTCACACTTACCCTTACCCTTACCCTTGCTTATACCCTTAAGCTTACCCTTACCCTTACCCTTACCCTTACCCTTACCCTTACCCTTACCCTTACCCTTACCCTTACCCTTACCCTTACCCTTACCCTTACCCTTACCCTTACCCTTACCCTTACCCTTACCCTTACCCTTACCCTTACCCTTGCTTTTATCCTTAGGCTTACCCTTACCTTTACCCTTACCCTTACCCTTACCCTTACCCTTACCCTTACCCTTACCCTTACCCTTACCCTTACCCTTACCCTTACCCTTACCCTTACCCTTGCTTTTACCCTTAAGCTTACCCTTACCCTTACCCTTACCCTTACCCTTACCCTAACCCTTACCCTTGCTTTTACCCTTTAGCTTACCATTACCCTTACCCTTACCCTTACCCTTACCCTTACCCTTACCCTTACCCTTACCCTTACCCTTACCCTTACCCTTACCCTTACCCTTACCCTTGCTTTTACCCTTAAGCTTACCCTTACCCTTACCCTTACCCTTACCCTTACCCTTACCCTTACCCTTACCCTTACCCTTACCCTTGCTTTTACCCTTAAACTTACCCTTAAACTTACCCTTACCCTTACCCTTACCCTTGCTTTTACCCTTAGGCTTACCCTTACCTTTACCCTTACCCTTACCCTTACCCTTACCCTTACCCTTACCCTTACCCTTACCCTTACCCTTGCTTTTACCCTTACCCTTACCCTTACCCTTACCCTTACCCTTACCCTTGCTTTTACCCTTAAGCTTACCCTTACCCTTACCCTCACCCTTACCCTTACCCTTACCCTTGCTTTTACCCTTAGGCTTACCCTTACCCTTACCCTTACCCTTACCCTTGCTTTTACCCTTAAGCTTACCCTTACCCTTACCCTTACTCTTACCCTTACCCTTACCCTTACCCTTACCCTTACCCTTACCCTTACCCTTAAGCTTACCCTTACCCTTACCCTTACCCTTACCCTTGCTTTTACCCTTAGGCTTACCCTTACCTTTACCCTTACCCTAACCCTTACCCTTACCCTTACCCTTACCCTTACCCTTGCTTTTACCCTTAAGCTTACCCTTACCCTTACCCTTACCCTTACCCTTACCCTTACCCCTACCCTTGCTTTTACCCTTAAGCTTACCCTTACCCTTACCCTTACCCTTACCCTTACCCTTACCCTTACCCTTACCCTTATCCTTACCCTTACCCTTACCCTTGCTTTTACCCTTAAGCTTACCCTTACCCTTACCCTTACCCTTACCCTTACCCTTAGCTTAACCCTTACCCTTGCTTTTACCCTTAAGCTTACCCTTACCCTTACCCTTACCCTACCCTTACCCTTACCCTTACCCTTACCCTTACCCTTACCTTTACCCTTACCCTTACCCTTACCCTTACCCTCACCCTTACCCTTACCCTTACCCTTACCCTTGCTTTTACCCTGAAGCTTACCCTTACCCTTACCCTTACCCTTACCCTTACCCTTACCCTTACCCTTACCCTTACCCTTGCTTTTACCCTTAAGCTTACCCTTACCCTTACCCTTACCCTTACCCTTACCCTTACCCTCGCTTTTACCCTTAGGCTTACCCTTACCCTTACCCTTACCCTTACCCTTACCCTTACCCTTACCCTTACCCTTACCCTTACCCTTGCTATTACCCTTAAGCTTACCCTTACCCTTACCCTTACCCTTACCCTTACCCTTGCTTTTACCCTTAAGCTTACCCTTACCCTTACCCTTACCCTCGCTTTTACCTTAGGCTTACCCTTACCCTTACCCTTACCCTTACCCTTGCTTTTACCCTTAAGCTTACCCTTACCCTTACCCTTACTCTTACCCTTACCCTTACCCTTACTCTTACCCTTACCCTTACCCTTACCCTTAACCTTACCCTTACCCTTGCCCTTACCCTTACCCTTACCCTTACCCTTACCCTTGCTTTTACCTTAGGCTTACCCTTACCTTTACCTTACCCTAACCCTTACCCTTACCCTTACCCTAACCCTTACCCTTGCTTTTACCCTTAAGCTTACCCTTACCCTTACCCTTACCCTTACCCTTACCCTTACCCTTACCCTTACCCTTGCTTTTACCCTTAAGCTTACCCTTACCCTTACCCTTACCCTTACCCTTACCCTTACCCTTACCCTTACCCTTACCCTTACCCTTACCCTTGCTTTTACCCTTAAGCTTACCCCTTACCCTTACCCTTACCCT